>PVJD01012945.1:0-36911 GCA_004026545.1 Mormoops blainvillei | reverse complement strand
AACACTTTATAGATTATAATCACCTAGCACAGAATTGAGGCAAAGAAAAAACAATACTGGGCACTTTCAACAGATAATAACACATTTGCCCATGACAAGTCCTGATACAAATATTGAAATGACAACATCCTCTTGAGATGTTCTCATTCCTCTTCCATTCCCTCAAGTAGGTTGGACTTTATGGCACATCTGGCCAGGGCTTTAACTATAGTCTTTAGAAATAACAATCAACTCTGAATCATCGCATTGCCATGTCTTGTAAACAGATACTCTATAAATGTCAAGCCCAAGAGGAACTCAGAACTATTATCAATTTGTAACCCTAGAAACTTGATGGGGACAGAGAAGCACCTACCAAGCTTCTGGTTATCAGCTATAATTCATAAATCACCTAGTGAGGTTGTAAAAACTTAAAAGGACTGGAAAGCACCATAAGCATATCTTAAGTTAAAAAAGTCACTGAAAAAATGTTTAACTACACCACAAAAAATAATAATGAAACAATATTTAAGTGACCTACATGAGAGGAATGAGAAGTTCTGTAATATAAATAGAATAATTTTTAAGTGACCAACCTGGACAATATAAATTTCTTCCTTCCCACCATACCAGATTTCAAACTTGCGGTTATCTCCTTTTACATGTTCAGTGATTCCAACTTCATCCATCTATAATTTATAAGTCAAAATTTTCATGAGCATTTTATTTTGAATATGAAATGACATTAAACCTACCCCCATCATATTCTAAATGAAATGGAATTTCTTACTTGGAAAAAATATACATTTTATATTCAAAGATTATGAAATGATATTTTGATCAGAGACATGAAGATTTAAATGTTTTCACTGATTTATGCACTTATAGTACAGATTACATGCTTCATTCCAGTGATTAAAACAAAAGTTATCAATCTGAATATCCAAGTAGTCCATCTAAGATTGAATTCTGTTATAAATTAACTGTACACTCTGCAAACAAATTATTGTGTCAAACACAGAAGTAAAAGTAATCAAGCATCAGTGCAAAAAGTCATCTAAAATTAATTTAAACCATTCTTTTTAATAACCATTTGCAAGATAAATTAATCTTATAGGTTATCACTTATCTGTACAGAAACCCTACAAGTCACAAAGATCTGATTTATATGAGGCAGGGGAAAATCAGCCAGGTACACAAGGACCCCCTGTATTTCCACCAATCTCTCAGCCACTCTAGAAGACAAATAATCTGTCATGGGAGGATGATGTCTTCTTGTAGCCCGTGAAACTTTTATACACAATATCCCTTCCTTACCACAATTTTTCTTCTCCTTCTTATGATTGTGCAAAGCAGAACCTCTTCCATTTTCATTCATTCTGTGCTACTATAGCATGGTTAATTCCATTTTGAGCAAATTTTACTCCCTTTTACAACACACATTCTCCTTTAGTCCCTTTCTTCCTTCTCCTTTTTTTTCAATTCTCGCCTAATTATCTAAAGGAATATCTCACTCTCTGTTCCATTTATGAGCCCCACGAATGACCCAAATTAGGACTGATAAGTATTAAAAGCAGTGCTAGTGATACCCTCATATCAAGGAAAAGAAAAGGGATTACTAAGAAATGAAATAGGACATATAAATGCAAGAGCCTGTGACATCTACCCTGAACGTTGTCAGAAGTTACCTTCAGAATGCCCCAAAACACCTTTCTATTCCTATTCAACTACTCTAACCTACTTTTGCTCAAGCATCAGAATTTAAGATAAATAATAATCTCATATTCAATATCTATTTAAATTTACTTTGCTTCAATGCATGATTTTGTCTCAATAACAAGATAAGAAGAAAGCACAAGGGCTTCAGAGTTCAAGAGGCTAGGGCTGGAATTGCATCTCTACCACTTACTAGCTATGTGTCTTGGTGCAAGTTGCTTAACCTTTCTGAACTTTAGTTCCCTCAACTATAAAATGGGAAGAAAATCTATTTCAGAGAGCTGATACAGGTTTAACTAAGTCATTAAATGTTTGGGTCATCTAATTAGCTTTTTAAAGTATTAGTTTGCTTTCTCAACTTTCCATTATCTGAATTGCAAGTTTTTGTTATTTTTCATTGCATATTATCTGGTACATTATTATAGATTAAACTAACTTTTTCAAGTTACCCTGGAAATCTATCCAATATATTTATCAGACAATATTGTCCTCAGTTCCAAACAATTCACTTACAAATGATCCACTGGTATACAATCCATTTGTAATTTGTGGATTGTATGTATTTTCTCAAATAACAAAACATAAAGACTATATTGAAAGGTTTCTATTCATTAAATGTTCACTGTATCAAGAACATTTACTCAGTTGCGAACTGATAGGCAGAATTAATAGTCTAACTATATGAGTAGAGTTATACATAATATACTATATAATAAATAATATATAATAAAATTAGGTTGATTCTACAGTTACACCCTGTGGTCTCTGCTTTATCCTTCGTATTTTCATTGATGATTCCTGACAGCTATGAATATGTGTTCTTTATTATAAAGCATTTTTATCTCACTATGTCAAGTGTTCAGGGCCCCAACTTTTAACGGAACTGTCTGTAATGAGGAAAGTGTGAAGATGTCAACGGCCTTCTTAAGCATCACCCAGTGAGTGAAGAACTCTGGTATTATAACCTTTTTAATTGAATTTATTGGGGTGACAATGGCTCACAAAACCATGCAGTTTCAAGTGTATAACTCAACAAACATCATCTGCACACTGCATCATGCGTCCATCACCCAAAGCAAAGTAACTTTCCATCCCCATTTACCCCCCCAAATAACTACCAGACTTAAGTTTTTATTTATGTCTCTGGGACACAGTTTAGTTATTTGGGGGGGTATTATTAAGAGATTGATTTTGAATCACATTAACAAAAAATATAGCCAGGCTTAGCCCTGGCCAGTGTGGCTCAGTTGAAACGTCACACCATACACCAAAAGGATGCAGGTTCAATTCCGGGTCAAGGCACATATCTAGGTTGTGGGTTTGCTCCCCAGTCAGGGCACGTAAGGGAGGCAATTGATCAATGTTTCTCTCTCACAGTGATGCTTCTCCCTCTCTCTCCAATCAATAAACATCCTCGGGTAAGGATTAAAATAACTCTAGCTAGGCTTAAGTGCTATGAATCATTAGAAGCAAGATACTGGGTATAAAACAGTAACATGGTTATTATCTTGAAAACAGTTTTTGAGATCAAAATAAAGAAAGTGAGAATTATAACAATGCAATTAATATATATTAAAACAACGTGTGCAAACAACATTAGTATACATTTATCAAGAACACAAAAACTGAACAATATCCATCAAATAAATTAGAATGGTTGCTACAAGGGTAGAGAGGAGGTAAATGTGGAGAATGGGGATAAAACAGGAATGAATGAAAGAATGAATGAATGAATGAACAAGAATGGGCTTCCCATCATGGTGCAGTGATTGAGAGCATGGCCTGTGGAATCATCTGCCTGGGTGTGAAGCTGCACTGCACCACTTACTAGCTATGTGCTCTTGGGCAAATGACTCACCCCTCTGGAACTTAGCTTTCCCATCCTCAAAATGGGAATAATGCCTTACTAATGGTTCCTACTTATATTCAATTGCTATGTGGATCAAATGAGTTACCAAACACTCAACAGTTCTTAGCACATAGTAAGAACTATGTTTGTTAAATTTTTAAAAAGATGACAATAAATGCATAAAGTAAAGGCTCTGAAGAACTCAAATATCTCCATCTGAATAACCTTAGGGACCTGTCTTATGGACTTTCCTTTGCATAGAAAGGGTCAGCTTAAAATATGGCACACAATCATTACAAAGTACATTGTCAAGCCAGGGAATTGCAGCTTGATATGATAAAGCCAAGGCAACGGTACACTGACAGTGAGAGAGAAATTGCTCAGCCATCGAGAGCATCTGCATTGACCCTCCTTACCAAGGGGAAGACTTTGAAACCACTAACAAAATTGTTACCTAACACAATGACTAGTAATGCTAGCAATTATCTAATTTTGGTATCTTGTGATAGGTAAGGAAGAGGAAGTAAGTACAGGGAAGCTTAAGAAATACCCTAATTTCTATCTTTCTCTGTGAGTAGCATCACCATTTTCCTAATAATTCTAGTCTAAATCCTTGCAGGCATCACTGATTAAATACCAAGGATTATTGGAAAACCAAAGAAAAATCAGACTCGTTTTTTTCCTTCCAATGTCAGGTATTTATTTCCTGTGTTTAGTAGGTCTACAAGCCCATTTGTGTACCTTCCACTCAAATGTTTCTAGCATCTATGCCATCTCTGTTTCCATGGTGACCAATATAGTTTGAATACTCATGACATCATTACCTGATACCAGTCCCTCCTTACTCTAGAAATATTCTGTTGGTGGGTCTATCGTATCACAAAGGTACCATGAAAAGTCAATACAGCCCTGGCCAGGTGGCTCAGTTGCAACACCATTCCCATACACCAAAAAGTTGAAACCCCAGTTGAGGTGAGTATGGGAGGCAACTGATCCATGTTTCTCTCTCATGTTGATGTCTCTCTCTCTCTCTCTCTTTCTCTCTCCCCCCCCACTCTTCCTCTATCTCTAAAATCAATAAACATATCCTCAGGTAAGGATTTAAAAAATATTAAAAAGTCAACACAAACAGGAAACATTTAGCCCTGGCTGGTGTAGCTCAGTGGATTGAGCATTGGCCTGCAAACCAAAGGGTCGCCGGTTCAATTCCCAGTCAGGGCACATGCCTGGGTTGAGGGCCAGATCCCCAGAGGGGGCACATGACAGGCAACCACACATTGATGTTCCTCTCCATCTCTTTCTCCCTCTCTTTCCCTCCATCTAAAAATCAAAAAAAAAATTTTTTAAAGAAACATTTAGATATTAAGTAGGTTAACCCACAAGTAAAAAGTGAACCAAATGGATTTGGGGCAAGCACATTTATGAAGGTGAGGTACCTTCCCAAGAAATAGGTATACAGACAGCAAGAGATCTGAACCCTATCAGATATCAGCTGCAAATTCTTGGTTCTCAACCAGTGTTTATTAGAGAAATAAAAGACCCTTTGACATTTGAGGGGGCTGGAGGTAGGTTGCTAATATCAAAGGAGCAGCTGGGCATCGGTTATTTAAAAAAGTGAAAGTTTTAAGAAGTTGTGACACTGCTCTGAGTTCAAGAGCGAACAGGGAAAGTGGGGAGTAGGAAGAAGTTGGAGTCCTAACCCTGGTCAGGAACCTTGTTAGGAACAGCATGGAACTGGTAACCCTTTGGGAAGAGGGAAAAATAGGGCCTGCTTATCTAGCAGGCTTCTGACACAAACACCTCTGGCCTATCTCAGAACACTTTGCTCGTCCTTTTTATTATTGCTAAAAAAAAATTTTATCAATTCTCAAATATACGAGGGGGGACCCAACACCCCCCAGAATTTATATATAAAAAATTGTGTATTCTTACATGTTTGAATTTCAGTCACCCTCAAAGTCCTCTTCATTCATTGAAATATACCTAATAAGACATTTTTTCCACTGCTCAAAACAGTTTTTGAACTCGTCGATTTTGATGCCTTTTAGAGCTTCTGCAATTTTTTTTTGTTTGTTTTATCTGTTCCATATTGGCAAAATGTTTCCCTTTGAAGACTTTTTTCATCCAGGGAAACAAAAAAAAAGTTGCTGGGGATGAGATCGGGTGAATTGGGTGAATAGGGAGGGTGGGGCACAGGAGCCATGTTGTTTTTGGTCAAAAACTGCCACTCAGTGCAGTGTGGGCAGGAGCGCACATAAATCACTCACCATGAAATGGGTAAACACGTTGAGTCTTCAAAAAAAAATTCACTGAAGCTGAATGCAGCCTCTGACAACATCACCAGCTGGGACACTGATACAGGTGGGTTTCTAGAACACTCACCTAGTAGGGGAAACCTGTACTACAGGGGGCCTGCCCTCCAGAACATAATTTGGGGTGTTTTGGGGGCATCCCTCCTTGTATATAACTATGAAAGAACATGGTCATGAAAAATGACAGAAATGATAGTTTTTGGGGAAACAAGGGTAATAATTTTCTCTATTTTCCAAATTTTTCTCTAACAAATGCAATATTGTTTTTATAATTTAAAACTTGAAAAATAAAATTAATTATGTGTAAAAAAAGTCAAATTCACCAATTACACACTCATGCAAACTGTAAGTTCTTCTTGTCAAACATCAGACCCAGCTGGGAGTATCATTGGGATGCCTGTCATTTCCTCAAACAATATTGCTCTCATTTTCATTTCAAACTAATATTAGAAGAGAAAGGCAGTTTGGGTTGTAGGAGAGGAAAAACCCACTTCAAAGAATAGGACAAGACAAGTGTGAACAGGATTCAGCTGTAGGTGGGTTTGAATACCCAGGATGGGAGATACTAGGGAATGGAGGAAGGGTACAAAAAGGAAGGTGGGGATTTGCTAAGCACATAGTCATTTTTAAATTACACTGAGGAAAATGAAGAAACTGTTTCCTCCTAGTCTCTTCTGTTATAAAAGCTCCCTGCTACCAGGACCAAAAACTCCACCAAGTACCAGTGGTAAGAATGCTCATGGGGAAGCCAGGTCACTTCTCATTATTTCAAACTATGCTCTGCTAGGGAGCCCCCTTGGGGGTTGCCAAGGATTGGAGTAACAGAGGAAAGGATTGAGGCAAAGCCCTGCTCTCCCCTCCTCATTTCAGTCAGAGTTCTGCTTTACCTGACTTCTATATAAGACTTCTACTTAAGATTTCATAGGTGGGAGAAATGGGTGAAGCCGGGGACAAAGGGAAAGAAACTTCCAGTTATAAAATAAATAAATCCTGGGGATGTAATGTACAGCATGGTGACTATAGTTAATAATACTATAGTGCATATTTGAAAGTTACTAACAGAGCAGTTCTTAAATTTCTCATCACAAGAAAAAATATTTAACTATGTGGGGTAATGGATGTTAACTAGGATTATTTTGGTGATCATTTCACAATACATACAAATATCAAACCATTGTTGTACACATGAAACTAATACAATGTTATATGTAAATTATACCTCAACTAAAGAAAGATTTTGTTTAAACAAAGGGATGTTCCAGTAAAATATAAAACCCACTTATTTGAACTGAAAAAGTACATAAACTTGAAAATATATGTGAAAGAATAGTACATTATGCAATTCAAATTGTCTTACTTTTAAAGAGTGCTTAAAACTGTATGATGGGTATCTGAGAGAGCCTTCTCCACTTTCAACACGCCTTTTACAAAAAACAATGGCTTTTTCATACAAGAAAAGGTGCCGCTGCATTGGTTTGAATCTAGCAAAATCCTTCATTTTTGTAGCACCTTTTCTGTGTCCAATCCAAACACTGAATGCACCCTGTATTATCATCTTGCCCAGATCATTTAAGTTTCCCTAGAATGGAAAATCAAAACTCATTAGCACAAGGCAGAGTTACATTCAGATTTCAAAAATCAATATTACAGTGTTTAGCTTGAACTACTAAAACCCTGAGGCATAATTGATAAGTTTTAAAAATTTCATATAAATTTTTACATTAAAACATGCCATATGTCAAATAGTTATAAAATTATTGTAGAGTGGGACATCTAAGAAGCTTCCTTTTCCCTGGCTTCATGTATCCGTGTGAAGTTAGTTGAGCTAGGGTAACTCTCCCCAACTCTTTCTGGCAATGGCATCAACTAGTCCAAGTTTCCTCACTGAGTGGAGGTAACTCTAAAGATTTAATCTTTCTCTTCAATATCTATCCTGGACTAGGACAAGGAGCAATTCTGGGGCAATATGTCTCCTCAGAAGACCCAAATATTCCTTCAAGTAGGATCACCCAAGGTCTGGACTTAGGGGTAGGCTATTGAGGACAAGGGGGATACCACAAATCAATTTGGCTAGTGACCTGAAGCCAATTCTCCACTTAGCATTATCAGTAAGAATGCTGATATTTGGGTCTATCTCCATTTGTCTGCCTTCTCTTATTTCTCAATTAGTTCTAGGAGAAGAAGAAAGGGGTATAAACATGTTTACCCCCTAAAACTGCAACAATGATTAAAATCCACTTACAATATAGCCGTTTATTGCAATCTGATGCATAGAGTCATTAACTGACTTCAGTAAATCCAGCATTGTGTCAAGTGCCTCCTTTAATTGTTCATATCCTTCACAGTCTTTGCTATATTTTAGTAATTCCTATAATTAGAAGTCACCAATTAAACTTAATAGTAGGTAGATATTAACAGCTGGAGAAAATCAATAAAATTTTGGCCAATATGCTTTCAAGGAGGAGTTCAAAATAATGTCACTTTTTAGAGTAGTTTCTTTTATATATTATCTATCACATTAATACTACATTTAATAACAATGTCAAAATTGGAGAAAAATGGAATATTGACTAAACAATGTAAAGCAAAGCACATTCAATGCTTTTGGAGCTGAAGAATAAAACTTTTAGGATATACTAGAGATTAGTTTGTAAAGCAATTATACATTATTTGGTCCTCCACCTACATCAATTTGTTTTATTTATGCATACACAACAGAACATTGTGAAAATACATTTTAAAACAAGCTATGCTGTATGCATAATTAACACAACATTTCACATTATGCAAGGGATGTACCATCTTCACTTTCCATTGAAAAGACCCATACAAAATGTAGATGCAAAATTCTAAGTATTTGTTTAGTTCTTAACAACAATAAAAGGTCTGCAGTAAATGTTATACATATGTCATTGTAACTTGTGTGGATAGTCAAATAGCTGAAAGGGTGCCAGATATTCTCAGCTTTACATCTATACCTCCAGTATTTGCATAGCCAGTGAATCAAGGGCCACACTGCATTGATCCTACTGCTAAATCTTGCCTTTCCAGTCACTGAGTCTACCTGTTTCTAGTGCTTCCTAGTCAGCTATTTCCTTTTCAATGGCTTTGGCACATCCGACCTAAAGAAGTAAGTAAAGAAGCAAAAACTTAATGTACTTACTTTCAACAGTAACTGATATTTAGTGAGTCGCTGCACTGGTTTGAGTAAATAGGAATCCAGACCAAGTCTGTGTTTTAATTTTCTTTGGCATTCCTGTCATCAAAATATAATTATCAGTGAATTTAAATTAAGACATATACCTGTGAAAATGCCAAGTGATTAGACCCAATGGATGCTGATTTCTTAACTAGCAAGGTAAATTTACCAGAAAATTGTTGTTACATATGGTATGGCCATTAGAGGCAGAAAATTCCAAAATTCAAAAGACTAAGTTTTACATATAAATTTGCATTGGTGTAGAATGTTTAAAAGGTGAGAAAGCAACCAGTGAGCACAGATGAACATTTCTAAAAAGTTCTTCAATATATCCAAAAAAATTAACAAAAGGTTCAGCCCCATAGGCCAAGGCCCGGAAAAGAAATAGGCTTTACTGAATATAAATCAAACTGAGCATGAGAAGAGTTGGGTTTTTTTTTTAATATCACAAGAAAAATACAGTCCTCATCAACTGGTGCTGTATTTCATTTAATTATTATCTCACTGACACTACAAACATAAGGGTCATGACTTTGGGTCCTAGGAACATTGTAGGGTCCATAATAAGGACAAGATGGGGACTAGATAGGATGAAGAAGTGCAGAGCACAAAAATACTGGGAGAGGTTTTACCTATGTTAGATCCAGGGCCCCTTCTGGATATGGATAAAATCCAATATATAATCTAACTCAAACAATTATCAACTGACAGAGATAGTGGATAGATACATTCATTTAGCTCCCCTCACTCATGAAACTCAACTGAAACGATGGGAAAGTTATTTTTATAAAGCAAAATCCAAGTGACAGATGGGAGAGGAAAAAACATTGACAAAATTTGGAAACTGGAAACCAAACTGACAAGTGTTAAACCACTGATCATATAAGAGAAAGTTAATCTGAAGTTGACAGAGGGAAAAGACAGGGAGCAACTCAATTTATGTTATAGAACACTTTTCCCACCTCCACAATGAGTTACAGAAACCAAGTATCTCTGAAAGTGGGAGGTGAGGGCAGAGTTTGAAAAACATGATTGTTGAAAGTCTGTTCAAGAAGCAATTAAATATGCCCTGACTGGCATGGCTCAGTTGATTGAGCGTCTTCCTGAAAAGCAAAAGTTCTCCGGTTCGATTCTGGTCAGGGCACAGGCCTGGGTTGCAGGTCAGGTCCCTGATTGGGGTACATTGGAGAAGCAATTGATCAAAATTTCTGTCACACATTGATGTTTCTCTCTCTCCCTTTCTCCCTCCCTTTCCCTCTCTCTAAAAAATAAATAAATAAAATATTTTTAAAAAGAAGAAACAATTAGATACTAAAAAGTGTTGGTAAGAGTATGGAGCAATCAGTACCCTCATACACTGTTGGGTGGAATGTAAAATGGTGCAGCAACTTTGGGAAACAATCCAATAGTTCTTCCTAAAGTAAGAGTTAACATATGACCCAGTAATATCACACTCAGGCCAAGAGAGATGAAAATAGATGTCCACACAAAAACCTGTAAACAAGATGTGGAAGCAACCCAAATATCTATGAGCTAATGAATGAGTAAATAAAATGGGGAGTATCCATGCAATGGAATATTATTTGGCCATAAAATGGAATGAAGTGCTGTCACATGCTACAATGTGGATGAACCTCGAAAACATTATGCTGAATAAACAAAGCCAAACACAAAAGACCTAATATTTCATGATTTCATTTATATGAAATGTTCAAAATAGGCAAATCTGTAGAAAGCAGTTTAGTGATTGCAGAGGGCTCTGGGTATTGGGGAAAAATGGGAAGTGACTGCTACAAAGTTATAGGAGTGTTTTGTAGACTGATGAAACGCCTTGAGACATGTCACCCAACAGTGAGGACCATGGTCAATAAACCCGCATATGCACAGGGAACTGCCAATGAGATTTTCAGTGCATATTCCTAATGTAAGGAGACAAACAAGTATAATCAGACTTTGAGGAAAGTATTTAAAATGAGCAATAGGAACAAAGTGAAGAAAAAGAAAAGCATATGAATAAATAGAAACTATGCAGAAAGGATAAAACTATTTTTAAAAGAAAAATCTATTATTATTATCCTCATATAGATAAATGAAAAAAACTGAAACAAAAACTGGGATTTACTTAAAGAAACATTGAGAGGACAAAAAAGGGTAAAGGCTCTTCAAAATTAAAAATATAATGCAGAAAAAGAACCCTCAATACAAAAACTGGAAGATAAATTCCAGAAAATTGAGCAAAAAGACAAAGAACTAAAAATGGAAAGAAAAGATTATCCAACATCTGTATAACAGAAATTCCAGAAAGAGAGAACTGAGGAAATTGTGTGGAGAGAGTTGAAGAAAAAAAAGTAAACTCTTTTTTTATCCAAGTAAATTTGGATAAGAGTTTCCTAATTTAAAGGGATCACTACAAGACTAGCATAATAGATGAAAATGGTGCTAACATTATAGCACAACACTATGAAATTTCACAACCCTGAGAATAAAAGAAGTTCCCATGAACTTTTAGAAGGGGACAAAAATTAGGTCACTTGTAAAGAAACAAAAATCACGATGCCTTCAAATTTTGAAACACCAACACTGGAAGCTAGAAGACAATGGGGCATTTGCCTTTAAAATTCTAAGGAAAAATATTTCTGCACAGAATGCTATACCCAGCCAACCTAGCAATCAAGTGTTAGGACAGAATAAAGACATATGCAGACGTGCAAGCTCTTAAAAACCTTTACTTGTCATGCACCGTTTCTCAGTAAAACTACTGGAGGAAGTATTCCACCAGTCAACTGAGTGAAACAAGAAAGACAAAGATACGACACCTAGGAAACAGGAGAACCTACGCAAGACGCAAGTGAAGAAAATCCCAAAATGATATCCACCAACATCCCAAGATGACAGCTGCATGAGAGGTCTAGTGAGTCTAGATGAGTAGGTAAGAGGACTCCAAAAGAGATTTATTCAAGACAAAATTCAATTTAAATGTACTGAGAAAAGATTTATGAAAGTCTTCCACTGGGAAAGTTTGGTGTAGAATAAGGATAAGTACCTAGAAGATTAACTGAGTAAAAAAGACAATTACAAGAAAAACAAAAGGGAAGGAAAAACAACCATCTTATGGCACATATTTCATCTAAGCATAGAAATCACAGGATCTTAATAATTTAACACCGTATACCATCCTAACTGCAATTATAATATAACTATATTAAATGACTTGGAGGGAAAAAAGGATATGTATGGGTGTGGGGGAGCAGATGGGAGTAGTGAAAGAGAGCTAAATCCTCATCTTCCATGGTGGGAAGTAGCAATATAAGCATGATATTGCAGATAAGGAGACAAATACCAAAAGAAGTAGCTAAAAGAGCTAAAAGTGGTTGCCTCTGGGGAGCAACATAAATGTGGTTGTGTGTGTGTGCATGTCTGTGCACATGTGTGTGCTTTGGGGAGGTTAAAATTGCTCTTTAATCAATATATGCATATATTGAAAATCGATGTGTGTGTGTGTGTGTGTGTGTGTATGTACTTTACCTTACTTAAAGCAGAAACTGAATTTATAAATAAGAAATATCCCAATTATCTTCCAGAAAGAATATATCCAAACCCTGAAAAATTACTATACCTGGAAAAAGGTGCATTCTGAATACTTCTTCCAAACTGCCTCTGATCTGGGCTTATTCTGACAATACTTTGCATACATCTGAAAATCAGCTTTCTGTGATAAAAGTGAATTCAAACAGATTACCAGTGAGTGAACATGTACTTTTCTTATCAAGAAAGGCTGAGCAAGAGTAAGTGCAGCTAAGCATCACAGGGAAGGTGGCCTAAAGGGCTGCCATATCGGCAGCGGGTCAGGAACCCTCTCCATGGTCCAAGAACAGCATGCCCATCAGACCAAGTAGATGGACACATAATTATCCCAGTAATTTCACAGCTTCCACATACCACATTTGAGAGTTAGAGGGAGAAAAGCCTTCTCTGAATGTACTATAAAAGCAGACTCACATCTTCACAACTATGAGCTAATAGGGTACAAAGAAATATTCCCTTTCTATGCTGTTAGTCACCCGATTCCCTGGTGAGTGACCTTGTAGCTCACTTTCAAGGTCCTTGGTTTATCATTAGGACATCATCATTGTACCGTAACCCACTAGACATCTGCCCATGCTATTCTCTCCCCCAGGAATCATCTTTATTTGACCCTTATCTAATGGGTCACCTCCAACTCACTCTTTAACATTCATCACATGAGCCATCCTCTTCTATAAAGCCATCACTTATACCTCTAGTCTATGTAAGATGCACCTCTTCTTGGTCCCTATACATCCCTTTGTTTATCTCTAACCTAGCACAGCTCACACTGTATACAATGGGTTCCCTGTTTTTCTCCATGAATAGTCTTGGGCTTAGTACCCACATAGCCTAGCACAGTGCTTGGCGCACAGCAGGTTCTCAGTAGATGGTTGTTGAATGAATGAACATATCAAAAGGCATTAATTAAACTAATACTGGTTGCCAAAAACTCTGCTAACCTTATGATAGATACAAAGATATATAGGATATGGACCCTGCCTCAAAGAGTTTTCCATCAAGTTTGCAGTTTGAATATATGTAAAGATGCATACTAAATGTAAAATCCCCAATGAGCAACACAGTCATTAAGTCCTACAGGAGTCCAAAGGAAGGAGAGACTGCTGTTGCTTAGGGGAGAATTCGGATATAGTTTAAACATGTTTAAAATTAGGGTACGTTGAAGAAGTTAACAACACAAATTTCTTTCTTAATCTTATTATTTCTCAGTCCATAAACACTTTCTGAGATACCCATTAGGAAGCTTCCAATAATCACTCCGTCCAATCGACTCTCAAGTTAAGACAGAACTGTTATTTCAGAAACAGGAGGAACTACATAAAGTAGAGAACATTCTGGGGAAACTCTAATGGAAAAGAGTATGATTACAAAACTGAGGAACTCAAGTGTATTAAGTACACTCTTGGGACATGGAGAAATGAGCTTCCCTGAATGATCTCATAGAATAAAAAGAACAGACAACTCTCTGTTTCTGCAAACTTCCTGTGATAGATGCCTTGGGTCTGAATGCCAGATTATGTTTGATTCTACTAAGACTTCACATGTATTAGAGGGAAACACCAAGGCATCTCTTAGGCTAAAAATTAACCAAGCCAAGAATGGTTGTGCGAAGACGATCCCAACTCTCACATCTTCGTGGCAAGGATGGTCCTTAAACTCCTGGGATCACCCAGGGGTCAGTGGTCACAAGCTGAGCCATTGAAGTGTTTGCTAGCACAGAACACAATGGCCATTTGCATGCTCTTGATACTCCATTGCACCAGTTTCTGTAACAAAACCTAGTTTAGCATTAAATACTTGCTGGAGTGATGTGTGTCCTCTAAAAACATAAAAACATAAAAAACAATACCTACCTTGTCTCTAAATCTGTTCTTATAAAATGAGCTGCTATTTTGGTGGTCCATATTTATATATTTTTAAATAATAATTGAACTAACCCTTTCCAGGAAACAAAGTCCCACTCTTTCTGGAGCATCAATGCAATTTTCCAGACTGCTCATGAAAAAGCTATGAAAATATCAGAGAAAAAAAAGAATATATTTTTATGTGAAATAAATTGGTCAACTGCCCTTTAAATAATATCACAAATATTTCAATTCTACAATTACATACTTGTTATGGAATTCATATATCTCTGTCATATTTCCAAAGAGAACATCCTTTTTATTTCTCAGGAGAGGTGGTACAAGATCAAACATCTCTGGATTATCCATCTCCGCTCTATAGCCCTGCCCAAAATAAATACATTTATTCATTTTGAAATATTCACATTAACAGTTGATTGGGCCACCAAAGGTTTAGATACAGCAAAATGTATAGGAGATTAGCGGGTAAAACTGTTTGTAATTTTAACATTCAAATTTTCCAGTTCCCAAATTTATCCATTATCTTTTTTTGTTTTTTTAGAAAGTAGGACAAGGAAGTGAAGGTTTTCCACTCAAGGGGTAGAACAAAGTGACAGCTCTTTGGCCTTCAAGGTAGTTTATATAGTAGGAAACAGAAACCAAGTATGAAAAATTATATTACAGGTCATCAATAAGTGTTTAGGTTTTTTCAGACCAAATTCATAATATGACATTTATGTAAAATGAATGTTCTTCTCCCATTTTTGGTTCTTCACATCACGATCTCTAAATGTCACCATGGGAATAATTAGAGCAATCTGCCATATCTCTAACAGAACAGCTTCTCTCTTCTGTTATAAATTGTGAATCCACAATTCTCACTCCTGGGGGAGAACCTGAATACACACATCTGGAAAACATGCAGCCTCAAACCATAACAGAAATACCCACTGCTGCCACGTGATCATCGAGGAAGGATACAGAAAGAGAAGGCTGCCCTAAACACTTCTTAGCAGGTGTAGCAGGGAACATTCAGGAAAAGATGGGCAAATACAATGAGTCCCTTACCAACAAAACAGTAAACAGCTCACAAACATACACCTTCTCGGTCTGTATCAGCTCATTCAGGACATGGCTAAAATGAAAAGACCATATTTATCAATTATTTTATTACTTTGAATTGTAATACAATGTTTCAGTTATTATCACTATAAATTGTCTAATGTAAAAACTTTATTCACAGGAACTCCCAATGGTTTTAGTTTTATTATCAAAATACAAAATTCATTCTATGGCTTCTAGAATAAATACCAACAACAAGATTCTAAAATATATTTAAAAGAAATGGGAGTGGGGCTCAGAAGTTATTTTTAAATGAAAAAAAACCTTTATTTCTAACTCATTAAGCTTAAGAATCAATTTACTAAAACCTCACAATCTCTACTACTAAAAATCTGAAAAATATTTTTGGGGGGCAATAGAATTTCTGAGCTATAGTTCCCTCTCTATCTTCCTCTTCCTCGAAATGAAATACTAGCATTTTAGGAAAAATTTTTCCCTTTTCCTAGTAGTGTTCTGAAATTTTCCAAGATATCAAATGAATTTGTTATAGTAGTTTTCCCAAGTATAAATCATACCTAAGTTTCTGTAGTAATTTTGATTACTGTGTTTTTAAAATAAAATTATATTTTCCTTCCAATGTCATTTCCAGTTGACATCATATTTAAAATTCATTACCTCATACCCCAATATAAGTAACTCTCTTAATTTAACTTCTTTCTTTGGCCTCTTTTTTTAAATTTTTACCCTTTAAGCATTAATATTTAACAATTATATACACACACACACAGGGTAGGGCAAATGTAGGCTTGTAGCTGTATGTGAAACATACTTTATTCTTGTATTATTACTTATTAATTGCATTATTTTCCATACAAACAACTGTATACCTACTTTTCCCCACCTTGTATATATCTGTATACACTTTACCCTAAAATACTGGCTACTTACAACTCTATCATATAAAATTTAAAAGGTGGATATACTTATGTCTGGAATATTAACAAAACACTATAAAAGTGAACAAAACAATGATTACTAATATCTATAAAATAGCATTGTACATATACATAATCCTTTGTAGTTTTTGGAACACTGTCCCATTCACTCTAACCTCTTTTACATGAGAGGAGACTGAGATTCTGAAAAAGTCTAGTTCATTGTCAAGTCACATAAACTGAGCACAGGTTGGCCAGGCCTAAATTCAAGACTTATGATATCTCATCTAGTGCTCTTTTCATCACACCCATCACCCCATACTGTGAAATCAAAATCCCAAGCATGTTCGCCTTGAACACTGAATCAGTGACTCCTACTGGTAGACTGTATATGAATGTCTATTAATAAATAAAAGATACTTCTTTAAAATATCCAAGCTATTGTTATTGTCCAAACTGGAGGATTGACCAGAACTTGTCTTCTCCAGACAATCATGCACCACTTCAATCTGAAATGATGAAAATAACTTAAATTAGCAACTAAGTAGGTATAGTTCTTCTTCAAGGAAATCAAGTTCAAATTAATTTTTCTCTAACTTTGTAGATAAATTGAAAAATATTATTTTTTCAGACATAACTGATATGCACTAGTAAAAATATTATTTTGAGTTGCCTAAAAGAACAGATTTAACATACTAATTAGAATTTATTTTGTATATTAAGTTATATTTCATTTATTTGGCACTTTGGGAAAATAAGGTTAATTCATAAAAAGCTGATTGTGCAAATAACTAAAGTTTAATCACAGAAGAACCAAAATGGCTTTTCAACTTTAATGATTTTTGATGGAAACCTTTCTAGAAAATATTACATGAATCCTTGAATTCTGTAACCAAGGATACAGAACATCATAGGTCCCTTTCCCGCTGACTTAGTGGCATCAATCATGAACATGAATGATATGATAAAATCGAATGATAGACTCCAGGCCTAGTAAGATGTGCAGAAGTGTCTGTTTTCTGAAATGGCTGTAACCTGTTCATCTGCCTCTGTTCTCTGCCAGATGTCAGTTTTTGCCACAAGTGACCTCCCTGATCCTCAACTGCTACCTTATATGCAAACTCTGTGGGACTCGGTCTGTCTTACTGAGTCAGCTGCATGAGATTTATCACAAAATGAGGCTATTTGCTCTTCAGAAGCATCTGAAGTAGTCCAGGGATCCTGGTTTTATTGGACAGCTGAGATGTACAAAAAAGCCTAACATCCAAGTAAATGTAGCATTACTTTGTAACTAAAACCCAAATGTAAGTATGGGATCTATCAGCTACAAAGCATTTCCACAGAATATGACCTACTTATTACAAATGCAGGTGGAAAGGAACAAATATTTATTGGCTACTTTATGAACAATATATTGTACAGGCACAGTCCTAGGTCCTTAACACACATCATTATATCAAATCTTCATAGCAACTTAGCAAGCTATAACATACTTATCCCCATTTTACAGATGGGAAAATTGAGGCTCAGAGAGGTTTAGCAATAGGGCCAAGGTTGCGTACCTAGTAAGTGATGAAACAGAGTCAAGCCTACCATCTGCCAACAATATCATGTTCCCTGTTTAAGAATGTGCTTTGATTTATGTCTGCCCAATGTACCACCTGTTATCATTTTAATACTGTAAATAAGACTGAAAATACCGCAGACTCCACTAATCAGATAGGTATACATCATTTACTTCTAAAGAGTTTCTGAAATACAAGTTTGGAGAGTTCTGAAACATAAATTTATACTTTTAAATACATAAAGATTGTGCAAATTGACTTGACTTGGAATAATGTGTGCATTTTGGAACCAGGCTCACCAGCTATAAATCTCATCGAGAAAATGTACAGAGCCACAGGCTCCTGTTTTTTCCCAGGAGATTTGCAAATGAATAAATACACAGAGCAGAATGTCACGGTAGTCATGAGTTAAAACTAGAACTGGAAGACATGTAAGACTATGGAATTTGGCATTCAGCCTGTTTCCTTCTTAAAACGAGAAGTTGCGGCTGTACAACATGACAACCAGGCACGGTATGTCAGTACAGGCCACTCACTAGCCTGCTAATAACTGTATAAAACCCTTAGAACACTATTATATGTACCATATGCCACGCATTATTCAAAGTACTTCACAGATATTAGATTATTTTATCTTTACACTAATTCCATGAGGGTGTTTTATTATTATCCCCATTTTATAGATAAGGAAACTGAGTTCCAGAGAACTTACCCAAGGTTATACAGGCAGGGAGTGATGGAGCTGGGATTAAAAACCAGGTAGACTAGCTCTACAATCTGTATCACTATGGTAAACTGCCTCTTAGAGATGTATTCTTGTCCTTATTTACCATCAAGAATACACAAAGAAAATGTGGGCGTTGCAGTTATGATGAGGCTACTCTCTGCAGACACCAGAATATCATGGATAACTGAGAAGGAACTGTGTATTTATTAGGAAATGTATAAATGTCTTTTTTGAGCCCAAAGTATAGTCCATTAGAACTTGTCCTTTGTCCATGTTTCATGCTTGCAGGACTAGAATTACTTATGAAAGAAATCTTTTATAAAAACGTGCAACACTTATTTAGGTCTATTGAGGTGAGGTGGAGGGAAAGAGATGCTAGAACTTACATGAGATATTCTACAGAAATTATTCTGAACTTGACCTAAGACTTGAGAAACTGCTCATATATCTGGAGATACGCCAGGACTGCAATTAGACACAATGCAGTAGCAGCTTTTTCTTTTAGATGAAATAGGCTTTCAAACGTACAATACTGGTTGATTAAATTAAAATATGGTTTAATTTCCCATACCAATTCTGCAACCAGAGCAATAGAGCCAACTTTGAATTAATTAATGATATTTACTTTTAAGTTCCTCTGACTTTGTTTCCAAGTCTTCTTCCCTGGGAGAGAAATGTGAAAGAAGAATTTCAGACCAGAATGAAAATCAACACTTAAAATACATGAATGTTTACTAAATAGAAAGATAGTAATATTACAATATGTTTATATTATTAGTATGTTTAGATCACATTATACAAAACACTTGAATGGTTAAACTTAAGTATATGATCTCAACTTCTTATTGAGTATGATTTTGCCAGGTATTAAGCCATTCTCTTTCTCATCAAATATTTGCTTGATTGCCAAGCAAGTATGAAGGTGTTACTACTCATAGTTTATTTGTAGATTTAGTGTTCATTTTGATAAATAAGCATTTAATCATATTATACATACTTTCTTTCCCTCCTTCACAGGACCCATTGCAAAGCACGCTCAGGGAAAGGCTATGCTTTTGTTTTCTAAATTTTATACTTTGATTTCATTTATTTAAAATATATTTTATATATAATTTTACATTTTGTTTATATAATAATATATAAATATAAATTAGACTTACTAGAAAATTATAGTATAAAATCAATTTCTCAATAAATACCAATGCTCAGCACTGTAAAGACACCTGATATAGAGATCTGGACTGATTAGCTGGGTCAAAAAGAGTTTTGCAAAAAAAATGTAAATTTAACTAATAATTATAGCATTTATCTGGCACTGACATCATGCTGGCACTCTTCTAAGCACTAAACATGCATTTTCTTTTTTAATCCTCAAATTACCCTAAGAGATAAGTACTACTTCTACCCCCATTTTAAAGGTTTTAAAGATAAGTAAGGTTAATATCTTGTCCGAAAAGCAGAGGTGATATTCACATTCAAACCGTCTGCTGTCATAATCTGTGATCCTAACCACTATATAAAACAACATTTGTGAAGCATGTTAAAGTGCTAAAACAAAACAAAAACTAAAAACAACTTCATCAACATTCCAGGCTTTAATCTTTCTGTTCTTCCTGTTTAATCTTTTCTTTTTTCTTTCTGTTTAATCTTTCTCTTCTGTTTAAAAAGGGTGAGCCCCTATATTGTTAAGCGAGGAGTCCAGATGTTCCTACAAAGCCCAGGGCATGGTCCACTCAAAGACTGGGTCGTTTAAGCTCCTAATTCTCATGGCTGCTGAAAAGGCTGCCACCCACACAGGCTGCGTGGATCTCTCCTCTTCATGGAAGAAACATCGTTTTTGTCTTTTCCTCCTCAGCAGGAGCCATTGCAGGGCACACTCAGGGAAAGGTTATGCTGTTATATTCCCGAAATTTTACATTCCCCTTTCATTTATTTAAAATATATTTCATATATAATTTTATATGTAAATTTTATGTGTATATAATCATATACATATAAATATAAATTAGACGTACTGGCAATTATCATATAAAATCCAATTCTCAATAAATACTGACGTCCGCCACTTTAAAGACACCTGATACAGAGATCTGAACTGATTTATAAAGGTAACTTAGGGAGTTTCACTAATTAGCTGTACTAATTAATTACTGGCAAATGCATTAAGAGGTGAGAAAGGGATATTTACAACTTATGAGGAATGCAACTTTTTCTGAAAAGCAAGATAGATGAATTCATTCTTTTAACAATGAAAATATGTATATAAAATTATTGAGTGCCTATACTATATGCTAAGCTCCGTGTTTGGTGCTAGAGATACAAACATGAATTGCACACAGCCTCTGCCCTTACAGAGCTTACAGTCTATCAAGAGAAACACAAAACAGGAAACAACACTAAAGCTGAGAAGAAATGAAGGGGGGACTTGTTATCAAATAGCTTGAACATCTAACTGAACTGAGTGCAGGGGAGGAGAGGCAGGAAGGAAAGGCTTATCTAAAGGAGCTGGCAAAGGGGAAAGGGAAAGGGATGGCAACAGTGTTCCTGAGAGAGAACGGTGTGTGTAAAGTCCAAAGGCAAGGTAACTAAGGGTATTTGAGAAGGTGAAATGGGGAGACAGGGAGGCTGCTGCAGTTGTCAAGGCAACAGATGATATTAGCTTGGAGTAGGTAAGTGGCAATGAGAAATAGCAGTGAAAATGGAAGGAAGTGGACTTCTTTTGACTGATTAGAGGTGGGGCATGAATGATAAGGCAGAGCCAAAGGCCTGGGTATCATGGTGCTATTCACTGAGATGAGGAACACAGGAAGAGCAGAATGCTTGCAGGAGAGAAGCAATCAGTTTGCAGTATGCTGACTCTGAGTTGTCTACAGGAAGCTCGCAGAGGCAAATTATAAGTGCAGGTTTGAATGTTAGGAGAAAAATTGAGACTGCAGTTACAGATTAAATAGCTCAAACCACATTTTACCCCTCATGGATGATGTTCTTCCCTAACTTCCCTTTGTATTAAATGTTAATTCATCAAATACTTATTACATCCCGCTAGGTGCAAGCAGGCACTATGCTAGGTACCAGATTCTATTTGAAGCAAATTAATAAAAACTAAAAACAGAGAACAAGAACAGTTTGACTTATTTTATGAAACATTAACAGTAATGTTTTGATTTGGCCAAAATTCTTATATCTGGCTCAGTAGTTAAAACTCCTGAAGAATTATTTAGAACTGATTGTTATAACCCCTATCATATAACTCACAGAGCAATTAGGAAAAATGAATGATGTTTGTAGCATAAGTAATGCTTTGATTTAGTTTAGAAACCATGATGGACGATGAATAAAATCATTTATCTAACCATGTCATTTATTCAGTAAGCTGCCCTCTTCCTTATAAATACATTAGGGAGTTTAAATTGAAGCAAATCTAAGCTAGTCCCAACAAACAGTTTTACTGTGGATGACACAAGAGTCTATAAAATGAAAGAAAGCTTGATTTATTTCAACACTGCCAACTGTTTTCCTTGTTTTCTTTTTATGAATGGTCATTCGATGAAAGAGCATAATCTACTTTCTATATAATCATTTTCCATGGCTAAGTTTAATACGGAGAGAATAATAGATGGTTATGATGGAAAAGAAAGTTAACTGCAGATAGAATACAAGAATGAATGCTGCTGGTTTTAGACACCAAACTGGTTGTTCACACACACAAACTCAGAAAAATGTACTAATGAAAGTAATAAAGATGAGTACCTTTCAAAAAAAGTTTACGTGCTTGAAAGAAAGAGTATCCAACTCCCACTGCAGAAAGAAAGCACAACACTATTATATAAGAATATCAAAAAGAAAAAAAGGAAACACAAAACAGACTGTACTTTCAGTGATTAAGGAGGTGAGTGGGATTTGGACAGTCTTTTCAGGGTCCTGTTCCTCAATCCAAGGTGTGCCGCTGCTGGAACCCCCTTCAAGGAGCTGAGCATTTACAGGACTACAAAGCAAGGAGCCTAAGTCAGAAGGATAGTCTAGTTTACTGAGTACTTCTTATAGTCTACAATTTTTTCACAAGAATCCTTTGAAGTTAGTAGATGTTAATGTTCCTATTTTACAGACAAGGAAACTGAGGCTAAAAGAGGTTAAGTGAACTGCCAAGGTCACATAACCAGTAAATGAAGAGGAAAGTCTGAGGTCTTAGGAATATCAATCTGTTCTATTTTTTTTCTCATAGTTATTGGTTTTTAGCCCCTTATTGGGTTTTTTTGTTCTTTTCACTTTTTCCCAGCATCATCTTCATCAACATTCTTCATTTATGAGATTGTTTATAATTTTATTTGTGAGTATATTTTTACATTTGATAACTACTAATTATATAACTTAGATCATCTTAACCTAGTCACCTGCTTTCCTCACTCCTCTTTAATCTGATCCATGCTGGGGCTGAGCCAGACTTTTATTCTTATTATGCCTGGTTCAACCTTTCTCTGAATTTCCAAATAGTTACCATACATTAATAAAGTCTCTGATTCTCTCAGACCAGAGAGACCAAATTTAGTTCCATGTTCACTCAATTTACTTAAGGCTCCAAAGCCAAATCTCTCCCACTGACATGTCCCACAGGGAGCTCAAGGTAAAACTTGGAGCAATAGAGTAACCTCATTTCCAGAGTAGTTCAACATCATAGTGAGGATAATTATTTTATCCCACAGAATATAGAAAGGAAAATGTATATTAGATGATTAAAATGAGTCAACAAAGATTAAGACCCAAAAATGGACTCTGTCACAGGTAATTACCAGCAAAATTATTCTACTTATTTGCACCTATTTAGAAAAGGTAATCCATTCTATTATCTAAGCAATTCACTTACTAGAAGCTTATAAGAACCAAGTTATAGTTTATCAAGGTAAGTAGTAAATAAATACGCATCAGTGTGTGCAGGCACACGTGTATACCAGTTTCATATGTCTTCCTTCGCCTGCTGAAAAAAAAAAGTGTGAATTTGATGCTGGTATAAATGTTCACACTCATTGCAAGGCTAGAGTATTCAGTGCAGGTCTGCAACATCCCGTGCTCCATTGTACAATAGTGTCAACCACAACTCCTGCCTCATGCAATATAATTAAACATGGTTGAAGATGCTAAAATGCCATTTCAGTTTATCAGGATTGAAGAACACAAATTCAGTATTTATATCAAGAATAACAAAGTAAATAAGAGCAGAAAAAGAAGAGATATAAAAGGTGAATGTACGATTCTTTACCAGGTTTAGGTAAAATAAATGGTGTTTTAGATCTGATCACTTTGTTGGAAGCAGATGCCACAAGCTGGACTGGCCTCACACTCTTATCTTCCAGGTTCTTGAAACCAGCTTGTTGATTCTCAAATATGCTTCGAATGCTTTCAAGTTTGAGTTGTATAGTCTGCATTTGAACCTACAGATTGCATAAGAATTTTATGAAATATTTTTCTGAAATGGGGTCATTACAAATCTTATTCAACTTCTCAGGCTCAGTCAAAAATTAATGTAGAGTTTAAAATATAACTAGAAGAAATTTAGAAAAGTAATGGAAAACAGGTTAATGTATTATCTCCACATGGTTATAAAACCAGGAGATCTCAACCAAAACAAATAAAAGAAGAAATTCATCAAGCATTCATGAAATAGGTCACTGCATAAAGTGATTTACCGTTCACAGGCTGGAAGGGATATTGGCTGGAAAAGAAGGCCTATTTAGCTTGAGAAAGCCGTCAAGTTAAGCATTGTCACAGCAGTTTGTTTTAGCCTACAGGACATTCTTTAGCTCTCCATGTTGTAAAAGACTCCTCGGAACCACTGATAAAGAATATATCCTTCTGCCTCTCCTAGATGATTTGAGGCAGTTAGCTAAGCTTGGTGGCTTTCAGAGAATGACTGGGCTATTGCCGTGGCCAGGTTTCGGATTTTCTGGGGCATCCCCTAAGAAATGCAGCTAAGCATGGATTTAGATACTCCTCCAAACTTTGAGTCAATTAGACATTTTTAGCAGCAAATCGCATCACAAATGCACTTATCTATAATGTGAAGACAGTGGTTCATGACATTTCCAGCGGGCGGGTGGTGCTGGACAAATCTGTAGCTCTCCACCACGCCAAAAGCAACTTCTGCCTATTCTCCCCCACACCAAGAAGACCCAGATCTTTTCTTTAAATCTTCCTTCTCAAATTGAGTAGAAAAGTAAGATTTCTATCCACAGAGCATCTGTTGGTGGTCACTGCAGCACAAAGAAAATAGGTTTGAGGTAGGTTGCTCTTAGCACAGGTCTAGTATTCTCCTGTGACAGCTTTGGACCTTTCTCCAAGGATGCGCAAGAAAATGTATGGGAGAGCGCCTACTATATTGAAGGAGTTTAAAACTAATGGAGCCAGAGCTCAAAAAGGAAATTTAGTCTTTACTAAATAGCAAGAATAGGCTTTTGGACATTTTAGTGCTTAACAGTGGCACTGATATCACCCCTAATCCTTAAGAGAACTATGTAATTGCCATTTGATACAAAGGTAGCTGTGAAGTAATAAAACTCTTATCAACACTACTGTACTTATAGTTTTTAAAAATGTGTTCACTTGAAAAGAAGCTTCTTACCTTGAGTTCAGGAGATAAAATTACATCAAATTCATACTGTAGGGTTTTAGGATCACAATTTATAAAGGGCAGAGCTGTTTCAAGAAAATGTTCGATATCTTGGCGGGTTTTCTGAGCATCTTCTTTAGACTGAAACTTGTCTACATCCTGATTAGCTAGAAGATATTCTCCTTCATCACAGCACTGACGAGCCTGGTGAGCACATCACACACACACACACACACACACACACACACACACACACACAAAACCATGAGTGAATGAAAAACAAATAGTTTGCCCCTTAAGACAGTGTTTATCACTCCCGGCTTCTGTCAATCAAGTTGCTTTCAGAGCTATTAAATAATAAAGATATCTGCTTTGGGCCCCCGGAAATTCTGATTTAGTGGTTCACAGCCATAGGTCAGGCATTTATATGTTTACAGAGTTTTAAAGGCATTTCTGATGCACAGCCAAGGCTGGGAAGCTCTGAACTCATTACGATAATAAGGAAATCATTCTGCAGCAGGGGTGTGACCATTCTCTCAAAGCTAACACTTGAGCTGCATGCTATTTTCCCAAAATCAATAACTGAAATATGAAACTCATTGCAAAATATAAAGCATAACATAAAAGTGTAATGATTGCCCAGGACAAGGATAAAAGTTTCCTTGCCAGAGAAGGAGATGTGCAGATTAAAACATTCATATTCAGATCCGATGCCTGTAAGTGATACCCGTTTTTACATCCCAGTGCCAAGCCAAGATCATCTCTTCACTGCTTACTCATGAATGGGGTCAGACCCACAAGCCATGGAGGAATATGGTCCAGTCACTATTTAATTTTTTATTGCTTTAACTATGAAATGTAGAAGGAGTTTCAGGCCTTCACAAAATGCCCCCATGGCTTTTAAAAGTATTCTGACTAGAAACTATCACCGGAGTATAGGCTTCAGAAATGTGCCCAAAATAGAAAGATCCCATCACAACCACGATCTCAATATTCACAACAGAGGCCAAAATTCTTGCCATACTAGACCTGCTATGAATTCTGCAGAGGTAATATGAATTAAATTAGCATAGTCAAGCTCAGGCTCCTTGCAAATTTAATTCCCAAGTTTTACCAGACCCTGGCCCTATAACCTCTGGAAAGAACCTAAGAAAAATATTTATCTTCTTTTTCAGAAATGCATCATGTTCCATGACACTACCTGCTGGAGGAGTTTATGCATTTTTAAGGTCCTGCTGAGGTGTATCCATTTGGCTTTGATCTCATTAACCATAATATCAGAAAGATAACGGAGCTCGTTGCACCTCTGGCAGATCAAATCAAGTGCATAATGATGATCTGCTGCGAGTTTGTGTCCATGTAAAATCACAATCTGGGCCTTTGTTAACAGATCCTGTTTTTAAGAAATAAGTAAAACAGTAACTGCATGCTCTCTGGTCAAAGAGGGGGAAAAACTAACTAAGAAGCAAATTGGTTGAGCACAGAGATATTGTATCAAAAATATGATTTGATGTTATACTTCTGCAGGCTGCAAAGCAGCTTACAGTTACAGTAATTAGCTATAGGAGTTGATGTCATCAAAAGCTCACACATTTCTGGTAACAGAAAGAGAAAATTAACCAGCCTCCCAGAACGGGGATGAGATTTGCTTCTCTTGTGATGTATAGATTTAGAACACAACCACGTATATCAAATGAAATACACACCAGCCAGAGAAAGTTAATTGATTTCACACATATCAGCCTTGGAAATCCCATTAGAGTCATCATCTACCTGACTACCTTACAGTCACTGGGTTTCCATCTCAAAAGGGATCTTTCCTGCCTTGCCTCCACCTCAACTGCAGCCCCAAAAGAAGAAGCGACTAGCCTATCTAGTTAGTGGAAAAACCAGTGTCAAAATAGGAAGTCGTTGATTAATGGGAATAGACTTTTGGTTTTGCAAGATGAAAAAGTTCTGGAGATCCGTTGCACAACAATGTGAATACACTTAACACTACTTAGCTGTATAATTCAAAATGGTTAAGATATTAAATTTTATGTTTTTCAACACAATTAAAACTAAAAAAATATTTAAAAAAAAAATAGGAAAACCACTTAGTTTCCAAGGCAATTTGCCTTCTCTTTCTACTATACCATAGAAATTTGTAAATTGCCCCGCAATCACAAAGATCTACAAACACCATTCCAGAACTGGTCACCACAGAGGCTTCCTTTCAATTTTCGTTTCTGGTGCTTCTGGTTCACCCATAAATCTATTGTATGCTGAGAAAGCACCTTAAAAACCAGGACCTTGCCCTCACATACAAGACAGGAGAGCAAAGCCAGAGTTTGTTAAGTAGTAAAGCCATGAGTCCAAGCTTTAAGACTAGCAGCTGGCTGTTTTGAGTACTTACTATATATCCATAAATCTCAGGTACTGTGCTGAGTGTTATATCTACGACACCTAAATGAATCCTTATAATCACGCCGCAAAGCAGATCCTTTCATCCCCAATTTACAGATGAGGACACTGAGGTTTAGAAAATGTAATTAATTTGCCCCAGGTCACATAGCAAATAAAACTAAGTAGATCTATCTGTATGAGTGTATGTTTGGTTCAAATGCATATAACAAATGGTGGATGTTTAAGGAATTATGTTCTTGTAACAAAATTGCATTCTTGATAGACATTTGTCTAGGTTCTTTAAAAATGAGTTCTGATCTTATTCCCACTGCTAGGCCTAAAACAGTTCACACCATTGTCTCCTATATGACCTACACAGTGTCACCTCATGGCCCACATTGAACAGAACAGAAAACAGACCAATGTTATTGAACCAATTATTTAGATTATTGCTGAGAGATTAATCATAATAAGGGTTTGACTAATGAAAAGCAACAAAATATAACTATGACATTTCATAAATATAATGAACATCTGAAATGTAATCTTACCTTAGACTGTTCATCTAACTTTTCCAACTGTTTTATTTTTTGTTTTATTTGAGCTATATTCCCTGTGACATCTGCGAACTCTGCTTGTTTGGTTAATAGAAGTTCAATTTCACGTACAAGCTAAAAATAGGAATAAAAATTAGTCTTAAAAGCATATAAATTATTCAGCATTTCCCTTGATTATCAAGTTTTATAGGAAATGCTATTAAATCAGAACACCAATATGAAAAAATTGCGCATATGGAAAATACTTTCAGTTATTTTATTCACAGTAATTGTTATAACCTGTTTAAATTTAACCTGCTAGATATCAGTGTGTACTAATTATTTATAAAATATCATTACATACATACGAGAGCACATAATATGTGGACATGTATGGAAGCATGTACATGTATATATACCTGTATGTATAGCCCCTAGCTCAATGTTAAACGCTTCTAGAAACAAAGACCCTTCGATAGCAGTGAGCACACCTAAAACCCAGATTTTCATTTTTAGTATCATTTCCTAGGAAAAGAAACCAGAGCTTCTCAGGAAAATGGCTAGTTCCAAGGGCTGAGGCAGAGTAGGAGTAAGATGACATTAGACCATCTCTTTTTTATTTTAAAGATTTATTTATTTATTTTTAGAGAGAGGGGAAGGGGGAAGAAAGAGAGGGACAGAAATATCCATTGGTTGCCTCTTGCAAGCCCCCAACCAGGGACCTGGCCCACAACCCAGGCATGTGCCCTGACCGGGAATCAAGCCAGAGACCTATCAGTTCACAGGCTGGTATTCAGTCCACTGAGCCACACCAGTCAGGGTTAAAAGTATTTTATATCTAAAATAAATTTGAAGAGCCCTGGCTGGGTATCTGAATTGGTTACAGTGTCGTCTTGATACACCAAGGTTGTGGGTTCAATCCCCGATCAGGGCACATACAAGAAGCATCCAATGTTTGCATAAACAAGTGGAACAACAAATCTCAATCAATCTCAGTCTCTCAGTCTCTCAATCTCTCTCTCTCTCTCTCTCTCTCTCTCTCCCTCCCTGCCTTCTCCCTCCCTCCTTCTCACCTCTATCCTCCCTTCCTCTCTCTCTCTCTCTAAAGACAATACAAAATAAAATAAAATTTAATAATAAACATCAGAGTAGATTGCAACTTTGTCCCCTCTCATATTTGTTAGCACATAATTGCATACTCTTTTGAAGGAAATGAGCAAGCCAGAGAAGTAGAAGTCTTGGCACTTTCTTCAAGACAGTTGTTTTCTTCATTCAAAGGTTCACTCACAGTTGCCTCCTTTTTCTCCCCATCTCTCTATGAGTGTAAATGGGCATCTTGTGAGACTATATTTATAATGATTAAGGAATAAGAACCTCTGACATAATGAAAACAAATGTATAAAGAAACGTTTAACTGACCTCTTGAAAATCCTGCTCAAACTTCCATAGTTGAAGGTACTGCTCCATTTTTAGTTGGTGTTTTTCCCAAAATCCATCAAAAGCAGTTTCCATATCATGTACTTGAGTCAGCAATCTTAACAAAGAAAATTTGTAGAATTCCTTAAAAACAATGGCTTGTTTTATAGGTATATAGATAAACCTGGTCAGGACACTAAGAATTATAGGCAAAGTCACAGCCCATGACACTTGGTCCAGGCAGAGACCATCAGTGTTCACAGAACCTCTTCTATAAGCAAGCTAACTTCTATGAGATAACTCGGGAATGAGTTCTCAGATTTCCACAGATCCAAGAATACTTTAACACCTAAGAGATTACAGCAAAAAAAAAAGTATAATTCTCTTTCAAAAGTAAGAAATAAGAAACTCCAAGCCTAAAAAAAGTACTCACTTATTAATAGTTTGCCAATCACCACTTGTTTGCTCATGATGTTCAAATCTTGAACTGATAGCTTCTTCAGTGTCAGGCACTTCCAGATTTGTTAGCAGAATTTTTCCTTCTTTGGTTACAGCTGTAATATCATTCTATACAAAGGTATGATAGGATGTATCAAATACCTGCTAGTAACCTAATCTGAATGACGTAAAGAGAAAGAAGCATATACCTATAACATGCAGAATAGAAACAGTAGTTCTAGTAGTTCTAGAATGGACTTTGCTTTCATAACTGAAAAATCAAGGAATACCTCAGTACCACAGAATCCAAAAGCTGTTAGAATCTTCTAAGATGCCTCCGCCTGTTGAGACGGATGTTGTAATCACTGTTTCTACAAGATCTTTACAGGCAGAAGTACCCCATGCAGTGTTTGTAACCTCACTCTCTTACTGGTAGAAAGTTCTAAGTTACTCTATTATATTCTTTTAATATTTTAACTTATGTAAATAAAGTAGTGGTACCATAACAGAGACTACCATTCTAGAAAGCATAGTTACAAATAACATTTAATGTATATTCAGATATAGTTAGATGCCTTCCCTACTAATCCTTAATTGTTATCTATCACTGCCTGCCATAAGTATTATGTTCACATTTGGGTTAATTAACTAATCATGAAGCATATGCTTTATTCAGAAGGTCTTAACCGTGGATGGTGGATTCTTTAGGCATGTGAGAGTGATTTACGATTCCAGGAGATCTAAAAATTTGGGTGTATATGTATTTTTCTAGGAACAGGATCCATGACACCACCATCAATGTGAATGAGAACATAAACATTTAAGAGGTAGTGGCAACTATGTGCCAAACGTTGTTGCACACATATCACATACTTTACTTCATTCCATCCTTGCAACAACCCTACAAGGTATGTATATACCATCATCGTCAACCTCACTGTACATATAAAAAACCCTGAAATTTAGAGAGGGTAAGCAAATTACCTGATGACACAGCTTGTGAGACAGAACTTTCTTTCCTTGAACAGAGTTTTGCTTTTAGATTATGATTTGAAATTTCACTTTCTCTCCTCTTAGTTTAAAAATGTCACCTCTACATAGAGTTTGTATCTGTCAGTAACCCAGCAAGTCTATTATCATATGAAGGACATGAGTTCTACAGGGAAGCCTAGTGCTTGTTCAGATCATTCATAAACTTTTTGGGACAAGTGAATTTAAAGGAGTTGGTGATTCTCTGAATCATGTCTCAGAATCCTTCACAACCCAACACTCCAGACAACTGGGCAGGACAGCCAAATCAACTTGCTACTTATTGTAGAAAACAACAAGAACCTGTCCTCTGTGGAAGAGAAAGTTTGTAATCGATTTATCAATGTTTGACTTGGTCCCAATGCTAGTATATGGTAGAGTTGGGAAAAGAAACCAGGCCTCCTGACTCATCATCAAGTTCTCCATTTTACTTCGTGCCTGTAGCGGATGTTAAAATAGAACACCTGTGTGACTCTTGATACTCTTAACTTCCCAAATGAGAGGGCCTTTCCATGGGATAAAGAATATATGGTAACAAAAATGACTTTGGATTTCTTATTCTGGAGCATTTATGAGCTATTCCATTTATAAATAAACAACTTCTCAAAAGAACTCACCATTTACAAAGGTGGCACTTAGATACAACAATTCCAGGACATTCTCCTCTTATAAAGTATTCTTATTTTTTATGTGTGCTTTATAATATATAAATGTATCTTTTGTCTCCCTACCCACAAATCAGTGCAAAATGGACACACTGAACACCTCTCTAGAAAAAGATCATGGAAAACATTTGTCTCCTCTATCAGACATACCTTCAACAGGTGATACCTTTCAGTATGAACTGCAAGAATTTCTTCTATTGAAGAAATATCATCTGGTAGTTCTGTCTCTGCCAGTTCGGTTCCAAAGGACTGTAACATCTGAGCCATTTCTTTCACTGTGAGGGCAAAATTTTCTATAGCCTGCAAAGAGCCAATGATTCTTTTAATTTTGTGGGATCTGTGCCAGCATATCAAAACCTGGATCAGTAATTGTATTTACTTTTATTTAGGTATGACAGCAAACACATATACTATGAACTCTCCTCTGCTAAGGAAAGTTGGCATTGCCCTTGGCAATCAACTCTAACTTTGCATCCAAGCCTCTAAAAAACTATATAGTTAGCTAATGAGTCTTCTTGAATGTCTTTTATCTAAATTTCTGTACTCATTTCTTTGACAATGATGAAAACTATTTCTAAAATATGCCATGTACTGAGTAATTTATGTTATGACCTTGAAAACCCCAGTGTTTTCCTTATTCTAGTATACTCTGCAATTGTAAAATTGCTTTATAATAACTTTACTTCTGGAGAGAGATGAGAATATCAAGGCCACTTGATGTTTATTGTAGTTTATGAACAAGTATTTAGCATTCCACGTAAGATGATGGAATGAGGTGATATAGGGACTCTAGTCACAACAATTCATTTCAGGGTTTGTTGCCCTAAAATGTCAAGTAAGGTTTTGTTGTTTATTGTTTCCAAAGCAATTACTCAGAGAAAGAAGGACAACATTTAGAGACCATATAAATCCCCTGTTTACCACACAGCTCAGGGTATCTGCTCTTTTATTTATAGCTTTATCAGTTATTTAAGGTTAGCTATTGCTATTTTTGACAATATACCTGAATATGAATGACTACTGAATGAAGAATAAACGTGAGGAAAATAGAACTCTGGTTTAATTAAAGAGTATTTCATTACTTCCTTCAGAAGGTTCCCTATATCTATGGAATTTGGAGTAGAGGCCCTTATACCACAAACTCACCCCTGTGAGGCACAGGACCCTTGCCTATTTGTAAATTTCTGGAACAGAAGGACTCTTTGCTACAAAGCTAACTTCCTCAGGAGCACCACTACAATGGCAAGATTAATAATATGACTTGCATTTTTTTGAAGGCTCACCATCCTCAGAGGCAAGCACCATCCCAAACATTTTACATTTTTTTATCTCCTTTCATCTTCCCAATATCCCTCTCAGTTAAAGTTATCTATTATTCCCATTTTACAACTGGGAAAACTGAGGCTCAGAGAGGTTGTATAACTTGTGCAAGGTTATACAGCTAAAAAGCATCAGTGCTAGGATTTGAATCCCAGCTCTTTGTTTCTTCAAGTTACTACATGGCCACAGGAGGGGGTGGACAGAGGAAGATCTCCTTATTCCCTAGGCCTTGCCTTCAACTGCCATCCTCATGACTCTTCATCATTTCTAGACATTTTCTATGGAAGAAAATCAAGATGTTGAATTATATGTTTTTAAAAACTAGGAGCCCCAGAAATCTGTTTTTCCCAAATAGGAAAAGAATTCTATCACTAGACTTAAAAGCTAACATGAACTATAAGCTCTACAGTAAGGGCAAAAGAAACATACATTTCTGAAGAGGATCCATTCACTGTGGCAGTACTGCAAGGTGCCGCCTAACTCAGGGGTTAATTGCTTGTCATCAATGTATGTCAGCAATTCACTAACTGAGCTCAGCATAACAACCTATATAAATAAGCAAGAAAGATACTGTTAACTGCCCCTTGTGGCATCCCTCCATTCAACTGTACAATAAACTTTAGCATTCACTTAGCAGAAATTTATCTCTTGTAAATGGTTCTAACAATTCTCTCCTTTACATCCCCCCACACATGTAGTCACTACCTTCCTCAAGTAGTAACAGTTTTCATTTATAAAACATTTCTCTATAAAGCAAAGTTAATCTCCATAGAAACCCAAACACCTGATTCTCCTTGATCTAAATTTTTGCACTGTTAATGGTCAACCTTCTGAAAGATTATTATGCCTACCACAAAGTAAAAGGGCTTTAGGCAGTCATAATTTATCAGGAGAGACTGATCTTTGCAAAAGTATCAAAATTTATGAGGACTCTAGCCCTAAAAACATATAAAAATATCTTTTAAAAAAACAAAAAAAATGCTACTCTGAACTACCTCAGGATGTAAGTTCATGGGAGTTCAAATACATAAAACACTCATTTATTATTTTCTAAAATGAAATGTCCTGATTTTATACACGTATGCACATACACATATACACACATAGACAGGGTGAGGGAAAAGTAGGTTTATAGTTGTTCATACGGAAAAAATACAATAATCAATAAATGATACAAGAATAAACTGTTTCACGTATTCTCAACTACAAACCTACTTTTGCTCCACCCTGTACATATAACATATGTGACAGATGTCATTTTCAAAAGGAATTGCTTTGTTACAAATTGATTAATCTATTCCTTTAACAGTAGAAGCAGAAGACTTTTAGTCATTTTAAATTTACATTTTTGGAAGACAAATTCTATTTTTTTCCTTTTAAATTTTTCATGAGCACATATAAAACATGAACAGCATGATACAAAGTCTTCATGAGAATAAAAGGAACGAAACATTTTTTAAAATATACTCTTACCGGTAGTTTGAGCATGAAATCTTCCTGACTAAATCGAAATCCAATGTCTGTAAAAGTCCGTTGGAAAAAACTGGTTGGACGTAGAACCAATACCAAGTGTATGTTCCCAGGGAAGGAAGCCTGTAGAAAGAATGAACACAGAAAGAAAGAAAACATTGTCAAAACATGCACTGAACTGAGTACATATCATAAAACTGTAATGAAAGGAAACAAATTTTAAAATCATAAAAGCCACTAAAAGCACAAACTTTAAAAATGGATACTTTACAAAAAATCTAAAAACATGAAAATAAAAATAAAACCAATGTAAGGTCACCAGGTCAGATCTTTGCAATGCTCATGGCATAGAATTTTCTCACACTAAATTTCCAAGTTAAAAAGAATTATACTCTTAAGCTTCATTTTAAAGTTATTTATTTGTACTTAAATTGTATTTATTCCCTGTAAACAGAATTAGGAGACAGGTTCCTAGAGTATCCCTAAAAGTCAAAGGGAACTAAAATCCTGCATACTTGCAGTAAACAACAGAATAAAACTATATTATAAACTCAAATTTTTACTTTCATGCAAGCAACATTCACTGAGTATCTTCTGTGTGTCTATTCCATGTATTTAAGTGAATAATTCTCAGGCACTGTTAGCATTCAGTGCACCCAAATTAATAAAATATAGTCCCTACCCTTCCTGCAAGAAAATGACAGCCTAACAGTGGAGCACATTAATAATCATTAGCTCTATAGTATGATAATTTAATCAGTGGAACAAGGATATAATTTAAACAGTGAATTAGAATAATATGCAACATAAAGTGGTAGCTCTGAGCATTCCAGACCTAGGAATGTCAAGAAAGGTTTCAAAGCAAAAGGAGAAATTAATTGGAACAACAAAGTGTCGTTCTGGTGCGCCAACATTTCTCCAGCTTCTAGAATACTGGTACATTCATTATAGGTGGTCAAGAAATAATTGCTAAATGAAAGAATGCAAAAGACAAGGAGAGAACTATGCAAAATTAGTAAGGGATGGACTAGTACAGACTAATATTAATAATAAACTACCACATATCAAATGCTTTACTCTGTGCCAAGTATTTTGCCAACATTATCATAGTTCCTCCTCATAATAATTCTTTGAAGTAGTTAGGCTATTCTCTTTTACAAAGAAAGTGAGGCTCATAAATTTAAGTGTAATTTGACCCAGCTGGTGAGGCCTTAGTTTGCACCTGAGTCTGTGCTCTTGCTCACTATACTACCCCACTTCTTCAAGAGGTTCCAATCAGGAAACCTAGGGGAAAAGGATGCTGGGTGTAGAGCAATGGGAGCTAGTGCTAAAAAGATGGGCATGAACCAATTCAGGAAAGACCTTGGGTTTTCCCCTGGAGAAAAGGGGAGACTCTAAGAGGCTTCAAGCCGCAATGCAAAATGATTAGTTTGCATTTTAGGAGGATCACTCTGGCTTTGGGACTGGATTTGGAAAAGAGTGAAAGCAGACAGGTGAGCTAGGAGGCTAATACAGTAATCCACACCAGCATGGAAGGAACTGGAGAACATTACACTAAGTGAAATAAGCCAGGCAGTGAAAGGCAGATACCATGTGTTCTCACCTGTAAGTGGAACCTAATCAACAAAACAAACAAATGAACAAAATAGAACCAGAGACATGGAAATAAAGAACAAACTGACAGTGACCAGAGGGGAGGGGGTAGAGGAATAATGGGGGAAAGAAGGGGAAGGGTCAAGTCAAGGAACATGAATAGAGAACTCATTGGTACAGACATGGGCGGGGAGATTGACAGTGGGAGTCGGGGGGTGCAGGGCAGGGAAGAGTAACAGGGGGAAAAGGCAGAACAACTGTAACTGAACAACAATTTTAAAAAGTTAAAAAAAAAAAACCTAGGAAATCAATCTCCAGATTCCTGGCTTGAGTAACGGGGTGAATGGCACAAACCTCACTGACATGGAGAACACAAGGAGAGCAGGTTTTCATGAGGGGGACAAGATATTGATTCCCATTCCTGGACCTGCCAGGTTGAAAGGGTGAGCAGAACATCCAGACGATGCGCATCAGCAAATGTACGTACAAAGAAGAAAGGAAAGAAGTCAAGACTGGGAATGCAGAGTTGGGAGTCAGCCTCAAAACAGAAGATTAAAGCACAGTGAAGCAAAATACATCAAAAATGTTTAAAATACAGTAATATCTCAGCACTGGCTGGTGTGGCTCACTGGGTTGAGTATCGTTCTGCAAAATGAAAGGTCACCGGTTCAATCCCCAGTCAGGG
>PVJD01012944.1:0-36856 GCA_004026545.1 Mormoops blainvillei | reverse complement strand
ACAAAATTCATGGTAAGAAATTCTCACACCAAGCAAGTATTAAAACTCATAAATATATTAACATTTTCAAAATAAAGTGAAAAAGTTTTATTCAATTTGAAGCTAGATTGCTTTAATATAGTTGATTAGTATTAATTATTATCTTCTGATTATAGACTTAAACAGGTAGATTATATTCAGGTAGACTAAATTTTAGACTGTGCTTTCTAAATATCAAAAGTAATTTTTAAAGAAAACTAACAATATATTATGAATATAATAAAATAACTACAATAAATATTAAACTAATTACAACATATCACATTAGTTTCTCTAATAGTTGAGCATAAACTAAAATCTCAGTCAATATAATTTACTACTATAAAATCATTAAAGCATATATTTACATTACACCTGTTGTACTTGTCCCATTTGTTTGCATGTACTCTCACACCAAAGCATATGACCAGGTGGGTCTAGTGGCTACTAAGGCCCACAGTGGACTAAGCTTTAATATGGAGCAGAAACCATGAACACTGGCTATATATTTACATTACATATATTTAAAAGCATATATTTACATTACAACTGTTCAGTGTAAATAATTACACTGAAATTATTTTTATTCTGTTGTGACAACTACAGAGTGTTTGGAGAGAATTATACATTACAGTGAATAAATTAGTAATATGATTATTTTTTAAATTATATCTATAGTTTATGATATACTTTTCTCTGATTGATTTATGGTTTGTGCTGTATCCTTACTCTTGATTTGGTAATTATTTCTCCTATATTCAAGCACCAAGCAGAATTAAATGAGAATAAAGAGTAAGTTAACAATATGTTATGTTTAACATCCAAATTTAATGATTAAGTATAATAAAATGTATAGTAGTTCTCCTTTATATACAAGGGATACATTCTAATGTTGTTATTAGAAATCAGGTTCTTCCACGGGATCTCATGGAAAGCATTCCAAGGACTCACACATGAGAGACGGTGATGTGGCAAGGTGGTTTATTCAGGTGGAAATAGAAGCTACCCCCTGGGTTTCTAATGTCCCTCTATCCCTCTATGCAAAAAAGTTCAACCTTGTCCTCAACAAGGCCAAAACAAAAGCCAGTGTTCATGGTTTCCGCTCCATATTAAAACTTAGTGCACTGTGGGCCTTAGTAGCCACTAGACCCACATGGTCATATGCTTTGGTGTGAGAGTACATGCAAACAAATGGGGTAAGTACAAGTAGCTGAGAAAAAGAGAGAGAGACAGACAGACAGACAAAGATGGAGACTGAGACAGAGAACTTTGTTCCCCTAAGATTATGCAGGCTTTTGGTAGGTTTACACCTACTAGATAGACCAACCTGCCTCTGTGGTCAAGCTTATGCTGCTGTGCCCCAAAACAATCTGGTACTAGGGTAGGAAAGGGAGGGAGCGTTAACCTCCTTGGTAGAGCATGTTATGATCTTCTAGGTTATGAAGCTATAACTTCCTGGGGAAGCAAACAGGTTCACGTTCACCAGTTTGTTAAACTCAACGTCTAATTCCCTTTGCTCTCTTTTCTTTATTAATAGCTAGTGAACTATCTAAACGCTAAACACTTTATTAACACTAAAACAAGGATAGTATAAGGAACCTCTGGGACATCTCCAAATGTACCAACATTCGAATCATTTGGATGCCAGAAGGAATAGAGAAAGAGCAAGAAATTGAAAACTTATTTGAAAAAATAATGAAAGAAAATATCATTAATTTAGTGAAGGAAATAGACATACAAGTCCAGAAAACACAGAGAGTCCCGAGGGAGATGGACACAAGAGGACTACACCAGGACACATCACAATAAAAAGACCAAATGTTAAAGATAAAGAGAGACTCTTAAAAGCAGCAAGAGAAAAACAGATTGTTACCTACAAAGGAGAACCCATAAGACTGTTAGCTGATTTTTCAAAAGAAACTTTGTATGCTAGAAGGGAGTGGCAAGAAGTATTCAAAGTGATGAAAAGCAAGGACCTACAACGTAAATTGCTCTACACAGAAAAGCTATCATTTAGAATGGAAGGACAGATAAAGTGCTTCCCAGACGAGCTAAAGCTAAAGGAGTTCATCATCACCAAACCATTATTATATGAAATGTTAAAAGGATTTATTTAAGAAAATGAAGATCAAAACTATGGACATTAAAATGACAACAAATTCATAACTATCAACAACTGAATCTAAAAAACAAACTAAGCAAACAACCGAAACAGGAACAGAATCATAGATATGAAAATCTTTTGGAAGGTTATCAGCAGGGAGGGGAAGGGGGAGAATGGGAAAAACAGTGCAGGGATTAAGAAGCATAAATTGGTAAGTACAAAAAAGACAGGGAGATATTAAGAATAGTATAGAAAATGGAGAAGCTAAAGAACTTATATGCATGACCTGTGGACATGAACTAAGGGGGAGATTGCTGGGGTACTGGTTGGAGGGTGGCAAAGGGGGGAAAATTGTGATAACTGTAATAGCATAATCAATAAAATATATGAAAAAAGAAACTCATCTAGTGGTCTAGCAATAGCTTTATACTAGGTACAGAGGATAAAAATAAATAATTTTTGTGAGACTTATTAAGCAAAAGCGAAAATGGAATGGTATGGTTATACTCAATGATTTGCTAATTTGAGTATATTACCCTGAAGAATATATTGGTGATTATAAGCAATCCATTAATTTTTATATACTTTTCCTGAAAATCTGTGAATAAACTGAATATGGGAATGACTAATAGTTTCAAATGTTATTAGGGCAATGTTACATTCTCAGTGAACAAACTAAAAGTTATTATAAAGTCTCCAGTTATACCCTTCTGCCTAAGCACTAACCAACACAATTTATATATTACAGAGTTGGGCAAAAATAGCTTAATAATAATAAAAAATATATAATAATGAATAAATAATAATACAAAAATAAACTCACAGCTCTAAATCTAATTTTGTCTACACCTGTATTTTAAGCCATGCTTTCATCATTAATTGAATGCAGAGTCTACCAATTTGAGCTCAAATAGCTACCAAAAAAGATTGGCAAATAATCCAGTTTTTCAAGTTTAATGCAGTACTATTTTATTTCAAAGCAATTGTTTGTGAGAACTCTTATTTTTCTCTTTTACTTTGAATTTTTTAACTTTAAATTTAACATGCAATAGTTACTTCCAGTTAAAAAGAACCGATGTTTATAAGTAAATAAAACTCTGGTCCCTTCCCTACATGCCCACACAGTCTGATAATCTCTAAATTCAACCAGGTCACGTTTGGTATCTGTCCTTTCTTCTCCTTTCATCTCATGCTGAGATCCGCGCCTTCTATCACTTCTATCATCACCTCATTTTCAGGCCTTTATTTCACCTGCCCCTCACAACAGATCAATTAATAAGGGAAACATCTAACAGAACTTGAAATTACATATTGGCCCTCTGTTCTGTTTTCTTGAGACAACCTCAGGAGGCCTATTTAGCAGCAGCAGCAGCAAGGATAACAGTCAAGCCTGTGGGAAGTCTACATCCCAAAGGGATTCTATAAATATCCCAAGAGAAGGAGGGCTTGTGCTTTCCCCACTGAAGGCTTCTTTCTAAGTGATGGTGATTGCAGTGACCATAAGTAGAGGAAAGGAGGTTCACCAACACCCAGTTCACTTCTTCTGACTAAGACCATGCCAGCAACTAAGCAGTATCGATAACCAGTAAGGTCCCGTTCTGACCTACTCAGAATTGTTCCCTTTTCATTCATAGCCCAAGTCCTTCCAATTGTCCTCCAGTATGGAATCTAAACACTCCTTGAAAACTTATTCCCCAAATTTGGTCTTGACTTAGAGCTAAAAAGACCACATTTCACCCTATTTTCATTGCAGAATTGCTCCCTGGAAGGGATGGGCTTCCAGATGTGAGTGATCTTACTAATTGACTCCAGTTGGTTGAAATCCAGCTCTGTCTGGGCTTTCCTCAGTTGTGAGGTGAGGTGACTAGAAAGTAACCTCACTGTAACCTCTTTTCTTTACTTCTCACAGTAATTTCCTGACAGGTACACTTTTTATTGAAAACTACCATCCTGATGATTTTATATCTATTTAATATAAATTACAGGTAGAATGGTCTGTACTGAATTAATTCAATTTATTTTATGTATGCTTTATATTATATTAATAGTTTATAGTATTTCTGCTAAAAACACATATAAAACAGAATCATTCATTATGTATTTCCTCTAAAATTATTTCCAGATAAGTGCTATAATTAATATTAATCCTACATGTTCTCCCAAATTAAGGAAATAAATCTTGCCCTTTAACAAAATTGTCCATAATTAAAGAAGACATTGTTTCTTTGCATTGGTTTTAATTACAACTTTCATTTTCCCACGGAAATTAGTTTATGACTTTAGAATATTAACTTTATTATGCTATATCATAAAGGTGATTCCTGCTAACAGTATATTTAATTCAAATCAGAGAAATAGTACCTATAGGGCAATAGCTGTCATTTTTATTTATAATTCATGATTTAAATGCTTTCTCTATATTTTCTTATTTTTGACTGTTGTTGGAATCTTCATTGTTTTTTAATACCACCTGCAGATATATGATTTGAAAAAATTACTTTATTATACTTCTACCAATACTTGTTTTTATACCTTTATGTAACCTTATTTCTCAATTTTTAACATCAAAAACTTGAAAATGAAATAGCATTAATGCCTCCTTATGAAGTAAAATATTTTTATACTTGTACTTTTAATACCTGATGCACATCTTTTCTGGTAAAATATTGAATTATGGTGTGCAGCTCAAAAGATAAAATAAAAATTATAAAATAATAACATTACAAATATTATTTTACATAAAAATTATAAAATAATTAAATTATAAATATTATGTTATATTGCCTTATAAATTTACCTACTTATAATTTTGCATTTGTTTTATAGCTATATTAATTCAGTTTTTTGTGCTAAAATAATTTCTATCCTCATTTTAAACCCATTTTTAATAAAATTTCTTCATTATGGATACTTAAAAGAACTCAGAATATAGTAGACTGTGTTATATAGGAAAAAAAAAACTATAGTAATTGAAAAAAATTATGAGTGGTGTTCAAGGAGGCAGCATTTAAGCTACAGCTTAAAGGATGAAAAGGAGACAGTCATGGAATGAGTTATGAGAATGGAGTTTCAGGCAAAAAAATGAGCCAGTCTTGTGCTTTGTCTTTTCTTGTACAATACAAGGCAATGAAATAAAGTTAGACAGGTCAGCCTTGACCTAATGTCAGGAGAGTAATTATGGTGCGCAGTGTGAATTCTGCTTCTTGTGCACAGAAGCTAACCAAGTTTTTGTTTGTTTTTACAGACTTTATTTTTGAGAGCCGCTCTATGGTCATAGAAAATTGAGCAACAGTAGAGACTTTCCATGTATTCCCTGACCCTACCTACACACACCACCCCTCCCCACCCTGCACTGTTAAAAGCTCCCGTCAAAGTGGTATGTTTGTTACAATCAATGAACTTACATTGACACATTATTATCACCCAAAGTCTGTAGTTTACATTAAGGGTCACTCTTAATGTTGAACATTCTATGGGTTTCGACAAGTGTATTATGACATGAACCTGTCATGGAAGTCACACAGAATAGCTTCACTGTTGTTAAACTCTCCTGCATTCTACTTATCCATCCCTCCTTCCTTGTAATCCCTGGCAGCCACTGATTCTTTTCCTATCTTCATAATTTTGTCTTTTCTAGAATGTCATATACTTGGAATCATGAGGCATGTAGCCTTCTCAGGTCAACTTCTTTCACTTAGTAATATGCCTCAAGTTTCCTCTTTCTGTTGCCTGATATCTTTCTTCACTTACCACTGAAAAATATTCAGTTGTCTGCGTGTATTACAATTTACTTATTCACTCATCTGTTGAGAGTTGAGGACTGCATTGAATCTACAGATCTAGGTGGGAAGAACTGACATTTGATGATACTGAGCCTTCATTTTCGTGAACATAAAATCTCTAATTGTTTACTTCTTTTTTTAATTTCATTTTTCAGAGCTTTGTAGTTTCTTCATACAGATATTGTATACATTTTGCTAAATTCACACCTAAGTGTTTCATTTGGGGAGAGTGATGATAAATGGTAAATTTTTTTATTTCAAATTTTACTTTTTCATTGCTAATATATAGGACAGTAATTGAGGAGTATATATTATTCTTGTATCCTACAAACTTGCTATAATTGTTCATTAAATCCAGGAGATTTTTTTTTGTCAATTCTTTTGAAATGTTTAGATAGACTGTCATTTTATTGGAGAACAAACATTGTTTTATTTCTTTGTTCTCAAGCTGAATACCTTTTGTTTCTTCATCTCTTCCTCCTCCTCCCCCTTTTCCTTCACTTTCATCTTATTGTATTAGTGAGGATTTCCAGGACAATTTTGAAAAGCAATGGTGAGTTGAAACATTCTTGCTTTGTTCTTAATTTTAGTAGGAAAGTTTCTAGTTTCCCACCATGAATTATATGATACTAGCTGTATGTTTTTTGTAGAAGTTTTTATTTTTATTTTTTTATCTATTTGAAAAAGGTCTCTTCTGATCCTTGTTTGTTCAGGGTTTTTAGCATTAAAGGTTGTTGAATTTTGTCAAATGTCTTTCTTTACCCCCAAAATAGATGGTTCATTTATTTTTGTCACAAACTGTATCACAGCTAGGACGAAGGCAGTATTAAGCAGACAGAGTCACCTGGAGTACCTTTTTAAAAAATTTTTACTGATATATAATAAAAAACAACATACCTTTCATGTCTACAATTTCATGAGTTTGTACATATGCACACACCTGTGAAACCATGACCACAATCAAGGTAATAGATTTATCACCTCCAAAAACTTTCTTGGGTCATTTTATTTTGTTTTAGTCTTATTTGTGTGTGTTTGTGTAGGTTGGCATCTATTGATATGATCATGTGACATTATTTTTTTTTTATCCCATTGACTTGGTGATGGATTACATTAATTGATTTTCAATCTTCAAGCCAACTGTGTTCAACTCTTATACCTGGTATAAATCTTACTTAGTCACAATGTGTTATGACTTTTATACATTGTTGGATTTGACTTTCTAATATTTTGTTGAGTATTTTTGCATATATCTTTATCTGGAACATTTGACTATCATTTTCTTCTCTTGTAATGTCTTTGTCTGGGTTCAGTGTTAGAGTAATTTTTACCTTGTAGAATGAGTTAGGAAGTATTCCTTCTGAATCTATCTTGAAGGGTTTAAGCAAAGACATATAACCTTATTTAGTTATGTGTTTGTTTTCATTAAGTTGACACAGGCTGCTGTTGACTAATGGATTAGAAGAGGCAAATATAACAACAGTAATACCAGATTAAAGACTTTTTCCCTGACTGCTACAAAGGTGATAATGTAGAAATGAGAGGAAATGTCAAAGCTAATGGCCATTAGGCATATTTTTGAAGTGGAACCAACAGGGCCTGCTTAGAAATAAGATGTATAGAATGAGCCAAAGAAGAATAAAAAATAACGTTGTGTTTTCTCTTTTAGCAATTTGGAAATGGTGGGGTCAATTACTGAGGTGACAAGCATTTCAGAAATACCAGATGCAAAGAGCAAATCAACCTGACTTTGCAAATCTTAATTAATTTACAGTCGCAATGTTTCTCAATTCATCTTCAGGACTAGAGTTCTGATTCGGAGTGATCCATTCAGGCCAGGTCAGAGGACACTGGTGTAATATCCCCATGCACCTTCTCCTTCATTTCTTTTGGGAGTCCAGCTTCCTAATTCACCATTTTCTTTAGTCGCATTTGAGGAATATTTCAATATAACTTTTTAGATGGCTAAGGACTAATTCCTGCAACCCAACTCACTTTCTTGTGAATGAGTATCATGGATTAGTTTTGGGTGTCCTTCATTTGGATGTAATTTCTACCAAATATCATAACTATATCATAGTATGTAGTTGTCACTATTATCTAGTCTCAGCTTTGATGAAGATATCTTCTTTTTTCTTCTTTTAAAAATATTTCAGAGATCTTTTGGAGAAGATAATGAATTAGAAGCTAGTTCTTACCCTGCCATCTTTCACTGAAGTCCCAAATGCATGTTCACGAAATACATTTGTATATACATTGCAATGCTAACCTCAGGGGTATGCATAAGAATAGAGATTTCATATATGTCACGTGGCTATTGAATTTATTTGCCATAACAATTCATTTTAAAATGTCCAATTTGAAATATGATTGTAAGAGTTAATTATGTGTAGCAGACCTGAAGTTAGAGGTGACATTAGAGAGGTTCTGTTTAATAAATTTATATTAAATTTTAGATAAATCTTCATCAACAAGGTGTTAAGCAGCCCGGAGGACACATTTTAGAGTGTAACAAAATATATCCAAAGGAGATTTCCATGTTAAAACATGTTTTATAAATAAGTCTTAACCTGCCTGATTTAAAATAATATTATAAAGGCTAAAAATTAGAATGAAATTGCACAAAAATATTTGGAGAATATTTTCAGAAATCATTTGCTCTCTTTGCAGCCATAAGACTTTACAAGGTTTAAATAAAAAGCAAAAATGACTATATTTCACATTTCAGAAATGGTAGTGAATCCTGATCTAAAAATTATTCATGTGATTTGCCTAACAACTTTGCTTTGAGTGACACAAACAAAAATAAAACAAATGCAAAGAGTCATGTTAGTTAGTCTTAGTGGAATAAAACAAAGTCAACATTTAGGCTTTTATTCTTTCCACTTAAACTTCCCATCACCAGGACAATCTGTTTTAGAAGAAGGAAATTGAGGTCTATTGTGTGCCAGACTTTATGCCAGGTGATTTACACATATTATCTCATTTAATTTTCATATTACACATCACTTACCTACATTATGTAAGGTATAAATGATGTACAGAGAAATTGATTAACTTGTACAACCCATACAGCTTAGCTACGACAGAACTTATTTTGCTTTATAACATCAAATTGGGTTAACTGTGCTTGAAATGCAACACTAGAAGTTAATTGTGTGATAGCCTAATGTGTATATTTATGAAGTAGTTGATCATAATACTATTTTTTATCATGGGTAGCTCCCTATGAGAAAGTTTGATCTTGAAGCCAGAGTATAAGGAAACTGCATTATAGATACCAAAGCAAATATTCCATATTTTAATATATTGATTTTCTTATTAAAACAGAAGTGGTAAAGTGAAAATTTTATAAACTTAATTTCTTTAATTTCTAAAGTAATATTTAGGATGTTTAGTGACATTTTATATAAAAATCTATGCTTCTCATAAAGGTCAGCAAGGTAGCAGTAAGAAGATCCACAAGGTACAAAAATAAACTTTTCTAAAGGACACCTGATAATTAAGTTATTCAGCACAATCACAAGATAACCTAATTCAGGCAGTTCACATGGTTCTTATGAAAAGATAGTTTTTCCTTATATTGGGTTGAAATGTACTTAACTAGAGTTTTTATATGTTTTTGCATACGTGAATCAGAAGCTCCTAGGAAAGCAGAACAGAGAAAGTATTTGAAACTGTGAGAATTTAGTTCAGGGTATTTGTGAATCTGGTCATGTGAGATCTGAGACTAACAGAAAGAACGCAAGGATCAGAAGCATCTACTGTCAAACTGAATGACCAAGAGGAAGAGGCAACACAATTCCAGATCCAGGGTCAACTGGCAGAAGTATGGGCCAAGTTGTCCTGTCTCCTTTGGTCAAACCCAGAAACAACCAGGTGGCATGAGAGCTTGGAAAGTGCAGCTGGGAGGGTCTCCCTCCTTTGATCCAGAGCAGAACAAGAAAAGAGTGAGAGAAACATCTGATAGCAGCCAGACCAAGGAGCAGGGAGGATGGCTCCTCATCCATGAGGAGCTACATTATCTCTGTATCTCACATCCCTAAACACGTTGAAGTAAGAGGCACTTCCATTTAAGAAAAAAGTTCTTAGCTAATAAGTTGCAGTGTGTATGTGTGTGTGTGTGTACATGCAGGCATTCACATACACAGGGTGGGGCAAAAGTAGATTTACAGTTGTTTATATGGAAAACAATACACTAATACATAATAATGCAAGAATAAACTCTGTTTAGTGTATTCACAACTGTAACCCTACTTTTGCCACATCCTCAGAGTGTGTGTGTGTGTGCGTGTGTGTGTGTGTGAGCAATGGGCTTGAATTAAATAATCTGTGGCCTTTGCTTTCCTCGCTCTTCAACTGCAACCTTACCAAACAATGTTCAAGATTCCCCTACCATCAGAGCCTCAGTTTAGTGCCAAGTAAGGAATTGGTATTTTTTTTTACAATTTGGTATAATCATGCTGTTAATACCTATATAGCAATACTTGTTTGAAAGCATAGGCAAGTTCTTTTAATTTGCCAAAGGTAGAAACTGGAAGAGAAAACTTAATCTCCCCTAGGTTTTTCATTAGAAGACAATACTTACATACTTGAGGATATTTAATGGCACTACCTTAGATTATAAAATTTCTACTAACCTAAGTCACTTTTCAGAAAGTTGTAATAGGGCTATGTAACAATTAAACTTCTTTTCTTTTTACTGTTTTCTTTCACAACCATATGTGAGGGAGCATATTCTATTTTGAAAAACCTGCTTGGTTACAATTCAAGCCAAATGCAATTCTCACTAATTGCTTTAAAGCAGTCCACAATAAGGAGGCTTTAAAATGTTGGTCCCAATATGTGTTTAATGTAAAAAGTTAAAATGAAATTTTAATATAAGGTATTTTATACTTAATCCAGAAATAATTATCCCTTGATATTTGCAAAAACCAAGCATAATTAACCCCAGACACAGTTTCAGATTTGAAAAAAAAAAAAGAATAATAAATAAAGTAGTATTAAAAACAGTAAATCAAAGCTAATGAAGCCACATTAGCACTTTTATATTGTAGGTTCTAATTAGAAAGTCTGTTAATGAAATTGGAGCATTTACTTAATTGCTGTGAACAATTATTTTCAAATTAAGCTTGGCAATTAAATAGCATGATTGAGCTCAGAGTAATGGATTTAGGTAGGGGTATGTTAACTATTTTGCATGCTGTATTATATATGGCAGTTTAAGCTCTGAGCTTCTTCTGATTAACAAATGTAAGTGGCATGTAATACTTCTTGGTCTTGACAATTTATGCAAAGACATTTCTTATTGCTTTAAATCCTGTGCCTTGCACTGTAGCTTGGAACTACTGGAGCCTTAACCTTTAACCTGCACCAGTTAACTCGAATAGATTTTTCCATCCTGTAAATGTCGACCTCTCTGAAATATTCTTCTGCTTTTATAGGCTCTATTCACTCCCTTTTCACTTAGCACTCTAACTCAGTCTTCAGAATCATCACAAACAATATTAATTGCGTTAAATACAGCTTTCCCATTTTTCAACGCTAGTAGGTGATTTGATCTTCAATAACAAGCTTTAATATAGCTATTATTAACATTTCTATTTTCCAGGTAAAACTGAGGTTTGGAAAGATTTTTTTTTTAACCTTCTTAAAGACACACAATTAATGAATGGCATGGTGGGGATTTGAACATAAGTTCGCTTACTGCAAACCACATGCATCTTCTTTAAAATAGAGTTCCCTCTCATTCTGTCTTCTAACATGGTTTCTTCCAAATGAAATGTGAAATGCAGTACTCATTTTATTGGATTTCTCGGTATCTGATACTGCTGACTACTCTCTCATTTTGAAACTCCCTCGACTTTTAAATCACCATTTTTTCCAGTTTCTCTTTTATATCTGACGTCTCCATTTCATTTGTTTTGCTAGGTTTCCTTCCTTGTTCTAACTCCTCCGCCTTACAATGCTTCTTCAAACTATATTTTCCTTAATGCAAAGTCGTGGGGATGCTGCAACAAATTACCCGGTGTAGTTGCCATTTATCAGATGATTCTGTCTCCGAACCAAGTGTGCCCCTCATCTCCTCCTGTGAAAATAGAACCGGGCCTTTAATTATTTGCACTTCGTTGGCTGACACAATTTTAAACTTTGCCAGTAGAGGGCACTAGAGAAACAGTGAAGGAAAAACAGGTATTTAACTCCCAGGGTATTTTTCTAGGCAGGTGTCAGGTGCAGTTTTCTGTCCCTCAGCTCCTTCAGGAACTGTTGTTTTTTCAGCACCTGGTTCTTACAGTGCTGGGCAGCTACCAGCTAGCTCAGCAAAACCTCAGGTGGCTTTGTAAGAGTTCTGAAGTATGGCATCTCCTTGTAGACAGTATCACAGAGGGCCAATTTCCAGCAAGTACTATTAAGACAATGCCTCAGACTCCTTTGACATTCAGGGAGCCAGGGCCATGACCTTTCCATTGAGGTCTAGATCTCAGGTCTGGAGGCCACCGGTGACTGACACTTCCACAAGGCTCTGCCTCAGCCTGTGTCATGACTGCTCCTCACAACTCCTATTCCAGTACTCTCCTGAGTTATCCCTTTTCTTGTTTGCAACCCCCCCTGTGAATTTCAGTCCCCTGGGTTAGAGAATAGTTATTGACATTAAACTTTCCTTCTTCAAAATATGGTGTGGTTTCTCTCTTCTGGCAGGCCCTACATGATGCATCCACAGACAACTATACCACCTTCACAAGAGCAAAAACAAAGTCATAGTCCAAACTCAAGAAAGTTGGAATTCCTCTCCTATTTCCTGTATTGCTAGCTATCCAAGAAGGAAACTTTGCTCCCCCTTAATTAAGCTATGGGTCACATAATGCATAGGTCTGTGAACAAACACATACTCATTGACTCCATCTTCAGGATCTGTCAATTACAGGATAACAATTTCAGGATGATTCTTAAATCTAGTACATGTGACAGAAACTACAAATTTTCATCATTTGTTTCAACAATTATTGTCTGTTTAAATTTTCCCCGTCTGAATCACTTTTGCCACCATCTTGCCTCTTTGTTTTGTGCTCAAGCCATTTTAGCCAAATTCATCCTCCTGGCGTTCAAGGATCCCACCTTTCCCTGTGACTGCAGCCTAACTTCTGAGTGCTGCCTGGGACAATCACACAATTTGGCACTGTGGTACAAAATTAAATTGTTTTTGTATATTTTATTGATTATGCTACTACAGTTGTCTCATTTTTTTCTCCCCTTTATCCCCTCCACCTTGCACTCCATCCCATCATCCCCATGTCAACATTTTCCCACCACCACTTTCCCCATCTCAAATAGTCCACACAGCAATGTTTTCACCAATATATCTCCTAGAGCAAGGGACATAAAGGAAAGAATAAACAAATGGAACTTCATCAAAATAAGAAACTTCTGCACGGCTAAAGAAAATATCAGCAAAATGAAAAGGGAACCAACCGTATGGGAAAACATATTTTCTGATAATACCTTGGACAAGGGTTTGATCTCCAAAATATATAAAGAACTCACACGGCTCCACTCCAGGAAGACAAACAACCCAATTAAAAAATGGGCAAAGGACCTGAACAGACACTTCTTCAAGGAGGAAACTCTTGGTCATGCAGTATCACTGTACTCTCAATAAAGCAATTCTAGCCTAATTTTTTCCACCCTGAATTTTGAAAATATTCTCCACACTTTTCAAATTCCCAGTATATTCTTCTCTTCCTTTACAATTTACTACTCATATAAAATAAAATCTATTTGGATAGAGCATTGATGTATTACTATCTTCATAAAATTATCAGCTATTAATAAGTTCTCATCCTATTTTTAAAAATTTTATTGATATTGAGGATGAAATATCTCACTGTTATATTCTTATCTCATAAAACTAATTTCTATTTTATAGTAATACATATTTCCTTTTCTTACCACTTCAATGTTGCCTCTGTACCCACCCCTTCCTATTAGCATTTCTATATTTTCAAGTGTATTCCATTACAAAAAAATAACAATAATGACCATCAACACAATACTAACCCTCTATATCTTTTTTATTCTCATTCAACATTCTCTTTCTCAAAAAGACAAAGCAAAACAAAAAAAAAAAATCACTAATATCCAACTTGTTCATCCACCCAGAAACCTGGGATTCCTTTCTCTCTCATATTTGAACAATAGCAGAGTCTCTTTATTCTAAACTTTCCTTCAATCTGTTTAATTTTCTTTATTTCCACACCAACATGAAAGTAATTTCATTAAATTTTACCTGGGTTTTTGCAAAGCCCCTCCTGTTCACAGTTAGCTACCAGGTTTATTTTTGAATCTTTATTTTAATTGCCTTAATGAATATATCAATTATTAGATCATGTCAACTTCAGACTACTAGCCTTATATTGTTTCATGATCCTTACAGAAAAGAACTACTCAAATCCTTAAAAATTTATTCTGGAAACTTTAAAATATCGACCTCCCCAACATATCCCCAACATTTGCAACTTTATCCTTTCCTCTCCCCTCCCCCTCTCCCCCCCACTCCTCATCTCTTCTTCAGTGGACTGCATTCCATTTTCCATACTCTGGTCCTTCTGAATATGTGATTTTTCCTCACACCTGGGTATTTATAAACACTTGTCATCAGGCTCATATTTCTGTATGTAATTACATGTACTTTAATTTTTATTCAATAATAAAATAAATTTTCACTTTAAAATACAAGAATATTAAATCTGAGTGAATATTAAGTGAATCTCTATTATATAATGGTTTGTTGGCTTCAGATAAACTTGCTAATGACTCAGCAACAATTCATCTGAAATGTTTCATTATGTGTCACTTTATATATTAGTTTGTTTTAATGCCTTTTAAATGTATTAATTTATTTCCATGTTAAACTCTGTTGAAGATAGAATAAGCAACAGTGATGTCAAATTATAATGAGTTAGTAATAATTCTGGAGATAAACAGTAGGGTGGCTACTGTTATATCCATGTTGCCTTCATATTATTAAAATCATGTACATTACATCAAGATGTCTCCACTTTTAAAACCAGTGCCAATATAAAAAATAATTATTATATTTATATATTTTATACATTCCTTGGGAATAAAATATATGTACACACGGGGTGTTAATATGCTATTTGTGATTTCAAATAACATTCCATTACTCTCTCTACTATTTCAATATTTAGAAGCAAAATCTAAGCATTATTAAGATGAAATACTCATTTGTTTAGCCAAAAATATGTAAGAAACACAAGTTACTGCTTATGGTATCTAATATAGACAGGTATCTAATATAGATAAAGCATTTTACCTATATTAGATACCATGAAATATAATTACATTTCTGTATACATTTTACTGTATTGCCAGGCCTACACCTTCCTTCCCAAAATAACCTATGTACAATATATTGTTCATTGCCATATTATTCATATATTTCCCTAAATGATGATTTAAAGCAAATAATATGGTTTTTTATTGTTGTTAAATGGCTCAAAGTTGCCTATCTAAAATACATACAAATACATTGTGTTCTTACTGCTGGAAAATATTTTATTAAAACATATTCACAATACAAACTTTAATTAAAAACTGTTTTTCTATGATTTATAATGCACCACATAAAAATGACAAGGAAATCTTCACTTCCTTAGAGGATTTATATCATTATATTGTACTATTAAAGAATCCCCCATGTTCTTTTGTGCCCTAGGGCTGCCAATGATTATGTTTCCTCTGCCTTAAAAATGCGACTATACTTTCATTTCAGGCTTCCTACTTATTTTCTGCACCCACATGATTTCTACTTATTTGGTCTGGGTACAAATATCACTTCCTTCCAGCTTTCCCTGCTTCACCAGCCTTGTTTAGGTTACATTGAACTTCTGTTTTAAAAATACACATAAAATTATTTGTTACCTATCTGATCTTCTGGAAGAATTTAGGAACCAGGAGTTCAAAGAACGTACCTGCTTTTCCCCTATGGGGTATACCCATCATCTAGCAAGGTCTGTATGTGTGTGTTTGTGTGTGTGTGTGTGTGTGTGTGTGAATGAATAAACAGCCTCCTGATTTTTATACCTCCCTTCTAATTCATCCTCCTCAAACTTTTTCTCTAGTAACTGTCAAAGTTGTTTACTAAAAATGCTGACTGTTCAGTCAATGGCACAGCTCACCTAGTGCAGAAGGTGCCATTCTGTTTACCTGGGGATTTGCACAGGGGAGTTAATTACAGGAGCAGATTATTAGTTCATACCCCCAAGGGTTTTGATTCTATGGACAGAGTGGAGCCTAGGTGGTGTTTTGGCCAATTTTTGACAAACTCTATTGCACAGAATGAAACCTAAGTTCCTCGGAAGGACATGTAACGCCCACTGTTTTCTCACCTATCATTCATCATGTGCCACTCTGCACAATTGTTTGTAGTTCATAAATGCCATGCACTTTCATGGTCCACTGTTAATACTTTTCCCTTCTTTAAAAAAATCAGATATTTTATTTCAAAGTTGAGGTTAAACGTAAGCAAATTGTCTCTACATTTTCTAATTTGTTTTTACATTTAAAAGATTCCACATGTAGAAAGACCAAGACAGATACTCTATGCAATATGTTTTGTCTTCATACAAGTATTGTGTATGCCTTAGACCACATCATCTACTTGTTTAATTAGTGTAGTTTTACTCATAACTTGAGTTTTAGGGTAGTTCCCACTCCCTGGGAAGAACCACCTGACGTTGCTGAGCTATTTATTTTGGTATGCCTCTGTGCTTACATGTTAAGCACACCCTTTGCCACTGTGGCTATCGCAAGCGTTTCTCTAGTTAGAAACTGTATTTTATTCATCTATATATTCTTAACATCCAGTGCAATACTCAATCTATCATAGGACTCCAATAAATTCTAGTTGAACCAAGCTAAATACTTTCCACCACTTATTATTTTCTCCTTAAAAAGAGCTGAAATAAGCGGTATTTATGTAGCACCTCACCCATGACGGAGCCCTCTCCGCCATCGGGGCGTTCCCAGGTAAGAGATGGGACAGTTAGGGTCCAGAGCCATTTAAATTATCTAAGGTTATACAGGCAATTCGAATGTGGAATCTAATCCAGCTATAAAGTCTAAATAATAAGTAATCATAGACGATCACTAACTCTTTATGTAACAGGCCACTTAATTATTCACTGAGCCCTATACTGCTCGGGTACTTAAAAGAGTTTGTGCTTCTCTTAAATAACCTAATTATTACCAAAGGCTTTTCTACTATAGGTGGTAGAATTATAGATTACTAGTGTAATGACTTGCCCTGTTGCCGTGCTCCACCCTGCAGCATGAAGCCTAAGGGGTTCCTTATGTCTAACTTTCTAAAGCAACCATTTCAGACAGAACAAAAGGAAGTTGCAAGATCTTGAGAAGGATCAGGTCAGAGAGTGGGGCAGAGGATTTCCCTTGAACTCTAATTAAAAGAGAAGTGAAATTCCCAAGAAATGAGTGAAGAGAACCCAGCGGTTACTTTTTTTTCATATCATAAAATTTCATTCTATGCTTTTTTTAAGGTTCTTTTTTAATGCATCCATTTACCATAACACAAAAATTAACTATCACTGCTTTTCTGTACAATTTCTCTCCTCTAGTTTAAAATTGTTTCAACTGCTTCTGATCATAAAAACAAACTTGCAATCACATGGCATACTCTAAACCTTCACAGTAAAATGAAGGCATTATAGTTATTATGACCTTACATATAAAAAGGATCACCATATGTTTAAGTAGATATGGTTAGAATACAAATTAATTTTCCCAAGTTGGAATTAAAATTCAAAATGAAATACATATGGTCAAATCTGCATCCAAAACAGTAAGAAATGTTTATTTTGAAGCTGCTATATGTAAATGTGCTTCCAACTTAAGATATATTCAGGAAACTATATACATTACATTATTCTATCTCCATAAATATTATTTATGCCATTAAATTTATGTAGTCATTGGTTTTTATTTTCATTTTCAAGATTTTTCAGTCCAGTAATATGTTGAAATGCCCAGTGGATGCCTAATTTTCAGAAAAGGATCATGGTGTTTTATATGAACATAGAGTTTTAGAATAATTAAAATTTGAGTGTAAAATGAAGTTCTCCACATTTAGTACTTGAGAGTGATTGATCATTCTATTTGTATTCTGAGTTTCAGTTTCTTTATTTGTCAAATGAACATAAGAGATAATAGGAGTACCTAATATTAATCCTCAAGCACGAAGGGACTATCGTGTATGCAACCCAGTGCTGAGGGCTTTGTGTGTGGCAGAGTTACCCATACGTCCATGTGATCCTCCTTGAAGGTTTGAAGGCCAGGAGCATGGACTCTCGTCAGAATTCCAGAGGATAATAATCCCCCAAGTTCTGGTCTTACCCTCTCTTAGCTGTGAACTTGGAAATTTTAGTTTACTCTTGGTATCAAAGTATACTCAGCTTCAAAATGGGGTAAGGATACTGATACTTATCTCGCGGGGATGTGGTGAAGGGGAAGGACAGTAGCACTGACAGGTATCAGGTAAAAGTTAAGTGTGTAAATCTGTGCCTGCCTAAAAAGCAGTGATTATTAGCCACTTTTATGAACACAAAATATATAGTATGTGCAAATTTATATTCCCCTAAGGAAGCTTGGTGCATTGCTATTTGAAGGAAGGAAGTTATTTTACATATCGGCGACAACTTTCCATGAATCTCCCTTTTTTTGCATATTGTGTGAGCACTGTCTGCCTTTCAACCCAGGATGTCTTTCAAAGATTACTTAGTGAATACCCTTGCAAGATAGAATAGCATCTCTTTCTAGAACAAAAAGCAAGTTTATTCAATGTTTAGTATAATAAAAGTAATGATTCTATCCAGAACAGAGGTTGAGTAGACTCGTCACCGCTATAGAAACAACTCCCATTTCCATATCTGGGGTTTCTACCCTGTAGTGCCACCCACTGCTTTGGGGCTTGGAGAACGCTAGTCCTCTCCTGCTGCCCCTTGTATCTGGGATAAACCGCCCCTTGTCTCTGATTCAGAGGTGTCATGTTACTGCCAACATCCACAAAACCGTAACAAGCTAACTTGTTAGCTTTAAAGTGGCTAAAGTCCCAAATCCTTCACGGTTCATGACAGTTTTAGCAAAATAATATATAAAAACATGGGTTTCTAAACTAGGAAGGATGAGGATTTGGGGGAAGACCTTGGGCATATGTAGTAAATATGTCAACTAAATTTTACAGTCAACTGCTATGTAATAAATAGTCCTTCACATTTCCCTATAAATAAGGAAGAATTGAGTAGGTGTTTGCAGACCGCACCAAGATGTAAGTTCAAAGACAGCTGTTGGACTGGGCCCCGGTTATTGCTAATGCTCCTGGGATGTGGGAACCTAGCCAATCGGGTGGTCGACATCAGGCCCATAGCTCTCAAAACTATTACTACGATCCCCCTTGCAATCAGGAGTTAAACAGAGTCACACTCCTATGCTGAGCATTAAACAAGGAAAATGTGTGGCTTTGCGGGCACACACACACACACACACACACAGAACACCCCAAGCAATTCATTACAATTTTGGCTGGTTTACATGAACGGTGAGAGATAGAGCAGGTACTACTTGCTAAGGAGGAATGACCACAACTGGGTTTTCTTAAAAACCAGCTCCTCCTGCAGCCTGTCATGCCAACTTTAAATACATTCAAATATGACAGTAGAGAGTCTGAGATTTTACTGTGGTATCTAGCTGTTGTGAGGGAGATTTAGCCTTTGATGGGAGAATTCCCTGAAACCGTGACTCTCTTGTGAAACATTTTAGAGAAAAATTAATGTGTACAGGTTCTTACTGCCCCAACAAGCCACTGGAGAATGTCCAGCTGTCCAAAGAATTCTAGCTTTTTGGGGTCAACCCTACAGTTTTGTACAAATCTATAAGCCCTTATATTGAAACAAGGCGAAGATATCAGGTATTATTATGAAGGTAGGGCAATAGATGTCCTGGATTAAGGTGAATTTCTTAAAAAATAAATCCCCACTGTGCAAGTCACTTAACACTTTTAAATAATACTATGTGTGTGTGTGTGTGTGTGTGTGTGTGTTTTAAGCAGGGCCATTGTGTTTCTCTGGAACTGTACTTCTTGTATAGTCGGCAGGTATTAACTTGCCTACCTTCTGAAAACACTGACTCGCACCTTAAGGGTAATCCTAAAAGACCCATACATTTTAAAGCAAAGACCACCAGTAAATCACATAGCCCAGGTAGCCCTCAAAACATACATAAATCTGTCTGAAATCAGGCTACCCTCACTCGCTCAGGGGAGCTTCCGGAGGAGTGACTGGCTCATTGTTTATGCGCTTGGTATGTGGAGTTTTCCCAGAGAGGGAGTCATCCAATTAGAAAAGATTGAAATAACTTTTTCTTGACTTTAACCTAAGAGATCAAAGATACCACCTTGTCTCTAGAAGGTATGCAGGTCATTTTCAACTTACTGACCAATGTTTTTATAGATAATGGAATTGTCTTAGATTTTCTTCTTGCTGGGCAGGGCAGAATCTATGTAATTACTAATACATTCTGCTTAATTACCTGGGCCAAGTGTAAAATCAATAGAACAACTTAAGGAGGAAGTCTTCTGGTTTGTTAAGGTAGACCCTCAAGGTGTGTGGACTTAATTCATTTGCCTGAATTTAGGACCGTTTGGACATGTTTATGGTCAATAGTTTACATTGGCTTCATCCTACTCTTTGAAATGTTACTGATAATAAATTTAATTAAAGTCGTTGTAAAACAAATTGCATGGATTTTGTCCCCACTTCCATCAGTAAGATTAATTAACAAGGCCAATGTAATTGTGGAAAATTCATGAAAAGCAAGATGGTATAGAAACAAGAGATAGATAGTGCCGGGTAATAATTCTCCACAGATTTCTCATGCCTTCGCTTACTTTGCAAAATAATACCTTGTTTGCTTGTGTTGAGGACTATCTTTATAGCAAACTGACTTGAAAAATAGAGATAGTATTTTTCTATAGAGAAGGGGCAGGCTTGCTTACTGCCTCATATAATAAAGATAATATCTCCTGTTGGGGCAAACATCAGGTCAACTTCTGTCTGCTGTGATGGCTCTGGTTCCATAAACTAAAGTTCCTTCCCTTCTAACATCATCCAGGGGATATAGTGATATCACATAACCCTCCTTGTGTCGCTCTGAAAGAACCGAAGCTCAGACAACCAGTGCAAATGCTGATACTCAGGCTTCTGTTATTCCTGTGAGTAATAGATCGTCCTTTGTCTCTGACTCAAGAGTCTTGTGATTTGCTCCAGCTCCCAAGAAACAGTGGAAGGTTAACTAGTTAACTTGCAAACAGGATAAAATCTCACACCCTTCACAGTTCTTATGATATCTAAAAGGCATGAGCTGAAACTCTTCTCCTTCATCTTATAGGATAACATAATGGTTACCAACATGGAATTTAAATATAGATTACCTAATTCTTATTACTTATTAACTTCATGATGTGGGGCAAGTTGAACCTCCTTTCTTTGCTTTAGGTTCTGTGGGGATCTAAAAAGGGGTCTAAGGACCCCACGTTTGCTACCTCTGGAATGTGCATTCTGTTTTATCTCCACTCCTCGAGAGTGGGAGGGACTTGCGAAAGTCATGGGGTTGTATTCTCCTAATTAGGTCACTGATAAGTTGTGTTTAAGTTGATCAAAATCCTAAGTGGGCATGAGATAAGGAGGTGGGCCTTTTTAAAGATGTTCTAGAGTCAGAACAAAGAAATCTGATAGATTGGTTCAGAGAAGCAGCAGAAAATACGTATTAATAAATTATTAAAAAAAAGCAAAAAACTAAAACAGAGTAGCAGCAGACATTTTCTTCCAGCCTGGTCGAGGACAAGCGTGATTGCAAAGCAAGCCATCTAAGCAGGGGGACGGCCTGTCAGACTTGGGCCCCTTGGCCCCATGACCGCGCGCAACAGAGCTCGGTCCGCCCCTGAGTGAGCCCTGCAGGATCGTGACCCTGTAATTTCAGTTGTGTGATTCTCCGAGCCATGGATTCAGCCAAACCGTGCTAGACTCCGGACTTTAAAAAATGGGAAATAAATAATTTGTGTTATTTTAAGCTAAATTTGTTGCACTGCATAGAAAACAAATGCAGTTTTGTGTTTGTGTCCTGAAAACATGGTTAAAAACAGGTTACTTCATAGGTTCCCTGGATGGATCAAAGGAGTAAATATACCTTAAAGGGACTGCAAAAGTGCTGGCACTTTGGAAGAGCAGAGCAAAGGCTGGGTCTTGTTATCACACATGGTCGTTGTGAGCTTGCAAACAGTCACATCTGTACTCTAATAATTCTAACTGAAGCACCAAGATAGAGCAGTTTTTCAGTTGTGTAAGAAAATAATCATAACTTCTTGAATCATTTATAATTCACTCTGAAGAACTTTAGCAACAAGTATGATAAGTAGAAAAACTATTTTTGCTTCTTACGAACTTCTTGGAGCTCTCCAAAGTTAGCACATGCCTGATGCAAACTGTGAAGGAGGAAAAGCTGCTCCTTTAGCTCCCAGACTTCCACATTCCCCTCACCAGCTTTTAAAGCATATATATAAAAACACATATATAGATATAGATATAGATATATGCACACACATGTGCATGTATGTATATGTGTATATATACATTCATACATATATATTCCCACAGAATTGCATATTTTTAAGTATGTGCAAAAATGTGATGAAAATGTAGTTGCTTCCACTGCAGCCTAATTTAGCTCCTTCAGTCTTGGGTTTGGACTCTCCCTTCTTTTCATTATGTTGCCTCCCTAAATTACTTCACCCTCCTCAATGCCATGTTCACCTGCAACCACAAAGGAGCTAGCATACATTCTGCCACACACACACACACACACACACACACAAGTTGTCCTATCATGGTCTTACAAATATACTCAACTTTGCATATGATACATTTTATTAATAAATATGATTTATGTATCTATGTAAATAAGTATTTATACACATACAGATACATATATGAATATATGTGTTTTGTGTACTTGGCATTTCTCACTAAACAATGCCTCATGAGAAGACTTTCATGCTGCCTTCCTATCTCCTCTTTATACTCCATTGTTAATGTTCACCCCTCTCCTCTAAATAAGAATAGACTCTCCCCATCTCGCTAGTGGTCTTCTGGTGAGGAGTCGGGTGGGGCTGTATTTGGGAGGAGGGAGAAAGTGGGGAGGTGATGGAGGATCAGTGGAGCACTGTGGGCTACCCATACATCATGCTGAGGAGATGGCAGTGAGTAGCTTTCTGCAGAAGAGACCAAGGTGTTCTCGATCCAGAAGCCTGTGTTACACTCTAGGTTTTCTTTAGACAGCAGTTATCAAAATGATGAAATGTGTGGTCCCCGCGCCATGCTGCAGCCCTGAGTCTCTGGACCCTGTTAGCCAGCAACTCCTCTAATTTTTAGAAATAAACCACTTCTTGGCTTTGAGGCACGATTTTCTAGTGGCACCTGTCAGAATGAAAACAGAAGGCAGAGCTTCGTCTATTCGGAAAGCAACAACGTCAAACCTGGATATCATGGTGGCGGTGAGCTGCTGCTGACAGAGATGGACTTTCTGTTTCTGTTTCAAATCTGTTTTGAATAATGATGTCATAAATAAATAACCAATAATTGCAGTCCACATGGCCTAAGAGACCACCCACAAGGAGGAGGAGGTAGCTGGGGCTAGGTATGGGTCTTCATCTGAGAGCAAGGATCAGCCAATAATATGGATTGGACTTTGTCCCCCCCAACCCATCTGTTGAAGTCCTAATGCCACATATCTCAGAATGTGACCTTATTCGGATTTAGGGTCTTTATACATTTATTAATCAAGTTAAAATGAGGTTGTTAGAACAGACCCTGTATGATATGATTGATGTTCTTATGTGAGGGGAAATTTGGAGCTAGAAATGCCCACAGGAAGAACAGCACGAAAAGGGACATGAGGAGCAAGTGGCATTTGCAAACCAAGAAGTGAGGTCTGTAGAGAGCAGGCTCTTCCCTCATAGCCCTTGGGAGAAACAAACCTACCTCTACCTTGATCTCAGACTTTTATCCTCTACAATGTGAGAAAATATATTTCTGTTGCTTAAGCCCTCTAATCTGTGGTATTTTGCTTCCCAGCAGTCCTGCTCAACCAATATTGCAATTTATGGCCCACAGGTCAAATCTGACCCACTGTCTACATCCATAAATAGTTTTATTGAAATACAGCCATGGAAATCTGTTGACATATTGTCTATGGCTACTTTTTTTACATAAAATAGAAGTTGTAAATGAGACTACGTGGTCCTAAAATATCTCTTATCTGTCCATTTACAGAAAAAAGTTTGTCAGTTCCTGACGAAGAGGTCTAATCACACCATTTCCATGTACTGGAAGTTCTAGCCTCCCAGATTATTCACCCACCACCAAACTCTTACCTCTACCTCTCCTTAGATAAGATTCAGTTCCTCCCCAGCTCCTACTCCATAAATATTTTAAGATACATTTTGGATCTCATTATTTACCATCTGGAACAATCCTCTATAATGTTAAGCTCTTCTCTGAATCTGCTTGTATCTCTTGCATAGGTGGTCAGTTGACCATGTCCATCTAGTTTTCTTAATTTTTCTCAGTTAATGAATGTGTAGTATACACCACGTAGTGTACTAAGCCCTTCACATGCATTAGAGAACTTACTCTTCACAAAAAGTTCATAAGTACTCCTCCTCTTCCCAATGTATATATGAGAAATCTGAACCACAGTGAGTTCATGCTCATGTGACACAGGCAAGGTCGTGCTCTGTGATGAGGCCGATAGCCACAAGCCCAGGTAGTGTGAACACGAGGCTCTGCTTTTAATTCTTTTGTTGTATTTTCTGTCATTTTTCCTCATATGCCACATATGATGCAGGGTCTCCAGGTAGGACTGTTATACTGTTTTCTTATTTTCACCAGCAAATTATTTCTTTCCTTATCTTTCAAAATGATTTATTCCCTATTCTTCAAATGATTTCCATATAATTAGGCTATACCACTACTACCCCTCATATATTCTTCCATCATCTGACTTTCCTGTATATTCCCTGAATATATCTTGACTCATTTGTCCTTGTATTTTGAGAATATCCTTACCTAGTGAAAATATAAGACTGATTAAGCACAACTCTCAAAGCATCTGGTACCTGTGAACTCTTCAGCTCTCCAAACCAACAGCTTCATCCTTGCTCCTGGGAGGGAAGAGAATTTTCTTTCTGTTACCAAGGAAATATAAATACAGGGTCTTGCAGGAGTAAGGTCTACTTGAATGTGATTGGTAAGGTAATAATATGGGTGTAATAATTTATGGTTTAAATTTGAACATTTTACCGAAAATGTCATATGGTGTGCTTGAGTGCGCTATTGTTATGTTACAGAATTACATACTTATGATTTTGTAATAAAAAATATTTTATAATAAACAGGGGCGTTATTTGTGTCAGACCCTGTATATTTGAAGGGAACTTCATCAGCTTTCCACCACCAAATCCACGGGCATGCCTACATCTGTATCAGTACATGATGCTTATGTGGAAACTCACATCTGTGTTCTCTAAAACCCAAACTTCTCATTGTGTATGAAACCCAACCCTTCTTTTTTACTCATAGCCTTGAAATCTCATTTTCCTTTTTTATGTATCATTTCCATAACCATTCAAAGATGTTGTAATACCTATATACCCAGCTTAAAAAAACACACACAAAAAAACACCTTTTTTGAACTTACATACTTTAGCTATCAATCAAATTTTAATGGCCTCTTTGAGAGCACAATTCCTCAGAGTTTCTCTCTAGACTTTTGCTTCAAGAATGACAGAATAACTCCTCCCACAGAAAACAGCTGAAACATAAAAAATACAGGGGACAAATGTTTCCAAGTGTCAAAGCAAAGATTACATTGGACAACATTAAACAGGAGAGGACAACTTTATTATTCAAGGTGATTGCAATAGGAGAGAGGTGTCAGAACAGTCTGTGCTTAATTCTTCTGACAAAAGTCCACAGAGTTCTTCAGAGCTGAGGGTGAGAGATCTTCGGTCATCTGTGGTTGCTATTTGGTTTTACCCAAAGGAAAGATTCGCTTTTTGTATCTTCATGAGAGGAGGTAGCCTTTCAACTAGGAGCAAGGTGCCTACCCTACCCCAGAAAAATTTGGCTTCTCTGCTCCTAATGAGACAGAGAAAGGTGCACCACCTTCCCTGATGTTTACATTTGAAATAAATGGCTCGCAGGTCCTTGAGAAACACATCCCTGGGTTGTAAAACTGGCAAGAGGCTTTTAAAAGAATTTACATCTCAGAGGAGCAAAGGAAAGATTTAGGGTAAGACATTTAAGACTCTAAAGTAAATGCTCTAAGAAAGGGAAACTCCTGACCGCGGAGTCAGAAAGAAAGCTGTTTAACACCGAATCAGGCTGAGGGAATGTTAAGGTCCTCTTGGTCAGGTGATACAACAACATATCATAGGAAGAAAACACAGGGAATTAGCTCCATGATAACCTGGTAGTAGGAAGAGTCCAATCAATGCCATAGTATCACTAGGTTGAGTAGGCAGGGATTCCGGTTACTGCCTAGCACAGAAGTTGTAATATGCAGGGCAGGGCAACTAAAATGATAGGACTAAAAAAGGAGCTGATAGGAAGAAGCAAGGCATTTGCAGAAGTCCATGTGACGTTCACCTGAGCTGCTTGGCTGAGGTCTGGGCTCAGCATGCACAAGATGAGACTGTGAAGCCCAGAAGAAATCACCTGCTATGACATTGCCACCTAAATAGTGAAAAGAGAAATGGAGCAGAACTGAGGCTATTACATTTCTAGCCCAGCCAGAGTGAGAGATTTAACCTAACCTCAGGTATTCAGGTAAGGTGCAATAAGGCCGTATAACAGGACAAGGACACACACCTATAGCTACATGACAACCAAAATGGGTCTGCCCTAACAAAGAATAAAATCAAGTTTGCCAGCATCCATACGTGAGCACGTCTGGAAGTTAAAGCTGAAATTACCTGAGGAGGCGACCAACGCTCGCATTCTCTCTTTTCCCACTGTTTCACCTCTCCTGTGTCACATCTGTGGTCTAACAGCGAGCCTCCTATAACTTGTTAAATGAAGAAGAAAATGATTATCACCTGGCCATCACTTCCTGCATGCGAACCTTCATGGTAAAAAGCACTTGCCGAGAATGGGCTACTGCTGTTCTCCATGCTGAATCACAGGCGACCCAGAAGGAGAGTGCTGCGAGGAAAGGTTTCCCAGTGATCACAACTTCAGTCAATGCAAATAGGTGTTCACTTCGGTGACATGACCTGATTGGTGACTCTGTACTGGTCCATTAGCAATAGTTGAAAGGTCGACCAATGGATCAGGAATTTAAGATGGCATCATTGGAAAAACTGGTGACCAGGAAGTCTGCCAGGGGAGTTGATTTTATTCTGTAGATGTTAGTAGGCATCTTTCCTTAATCAATCTGATACTGGCTCAAAGGGCTCTTGTGCCCAACATGGCTTGGTGGTTGGGGATGGAGGCTATAGATGGGCCCAAATTGTCTCTTTCATGATTGAAATTGATCTGGCTATGGCCAAGTGCTACACAATCAACCTCCCAACAGCAAAAATAAAAACTGGTCTGTGAATATGGACCAAGTAGATACCTGCTAGGGTAGGAGTCTGAAACTTTTTTCTGTAAACAGCCAGACAGTAAATATCTTAGGCTACGTGGGCCACATTGTCTATGTTGTAGCCACTGAACTCTGCCTGCCCTTATAACCTGAAGGTAGGAGGTTAGTAAACAAATGGGTGTGGTTGTAGTTCAATAAAACTTTGGTTACAAAAACAGAGACTTGACTTAAGAGTTGTAGGTTGCCAAACTCAACCCTAAGGGAATCAATTATTCAGCGACCAGGTATCCAGAGGATTACATTGTCTCCTCCATTTCCTGGGCCAGGGCTTTCTCTTTAGAAGGCAACTAAATCTCACACGTATTTTTCTCTCTGCCAAGCAGTGCTTCTGTTAACCCCACCATGTGTGGAACATCCTGACATTTCGCTCAAAATAACTTTTGCCACTTATCTAAAGAGAAAACTATGGGGCAGTGGCTGCCCACAAACTTGGCCAGTGATTTCATGTGCCCCATCACTCAGAAGCAGCTGCCTTTCCTGATGGAACTGGAAACATGAATGACCGTCAATCCTTGGTGGCCTTAAAAAAACAACAGACAAAACAAAACATTATTTTTGCATCCGCATCGGACAAGCTGTGTGTGTGCAAATCTTTATGGGGCTTGTTTGGGCTTAGCTGGGCTCTACTATAGGACTGCTCCCCATGCTTCTCATATAAAAACCCAGGATGGAAAAACAGGAGTTACTCTGTGCACTGTCTTCTTATGGCAGGAATATAGGAAACTGAGAGGGAACACGCAATACCTTTAAAGCCTCAGTTCTGCTCAGACTTGGCACAGTCGTTCTGCTCTGTTCTATGCGTTAATGAAAGTCACTGGGTTAAGCCTAAAGTAAGACAGGTGAAAAAGTATGTATTGAGCCTGGGCTGGGAGGCAGAAATTGGAGAAAACATTGGATATTTGCTGAAAAAATTCAATGTACTACAGGCTTGCAAAAAGTTTAGTTATATTACTAGGGCAAATTACCATATACGTGAGTCCTAGAATATGTAAAATATACTCTAAGCCAATGTCCAATTGATGACCTTGTCTTTTCATTCAGGAATGAATGGATCAGGAAACCAAGCAATAAAGTCAACCATGGCTACTACCCTCCTATCTCCAAAGAACAGAGTTTAAGTTTTTCTATTTACAGTCTTTAAGCCTTGAAGTCACTTGGTGAACTGTAAGTGTCAAAGAGAGGACTTCTTCCACCAGGGAACCCAGACAGGGCTCCAAAGACTTGGAAGCTGAGACCACCCTCTGGATGTTCTGCATTCTTTGTGTCACTGAAAGAACAAAGATGACCGTCTCATGTTGGGGATGGGGAAATTTTCTTCTTCCTCTTAATCCTCCTGGCTGGTTAGGTAATACAAATGACATACCACAGACTAACAGGAGGTAATTTAGTTTGATATGTGTGCACAAGGGAACTCATGTAAGCGTAAAAATTCCAAAGACAATAAAGCAAACTAAGGTATATATATAATTCTGGAATAAGAAGAGGGAGGCAGGGGTCTGGAACTTCAAAGAGAAAGTGGGCAATTCACAGGTAGATGAGAAAGAACAAACATTTTGTAATGCAAAACCAATTGGATCCTGAGGGGAGTCCAACAAGCAGACTTTTGCTTGGTTCCCCGCTGTCTGCCATACTCAGCTCATGTTATGCTGATGTGATAGCTCTCTTGCTGAAGTGGGTTTTTCTCTCTGATTCTTTTTAGGCGGGTAGGGGGGCGTTGTAAAAGGCTCTTCTTGGGCTTGTTGGGCTTTAATTTTCTTCAATTTAAAATAATCTGCATGCCACGGTGGTGCATTTTGTGGAGATTCATTCTGAACCCTTAAGTTAATGACCTTGACACAAATTACCAGAGTGAATTGTATCAGTGGTGTATGCTAGGGATAAATAGGATGATATAGAACAACAGAGACTCACTATTCCTAGGCCTGGTCAGTAGAAACAGTTACAACTCAATACAGCCGTACCTCGGAGATATTTTAAGTTTCACTCCAGACCACCACACTAAAGTGAGTAACATGATTTTTTGGGTTTCCCAGGGCATATGCAAGTTATGATTATACTATGTCTATTGAGTATGCAATATCATTTTTTCTAAAAAATGCACTGCATATACCTTAATTAAAATACTTTATTGCTAAAAAATGCTAACCATCATCTAAGCCTCCAGAAAGACAATCTTTTTGCTGGTGGTAAAATTTACATCAATGTTGATGGCTGTTGATTGATCAGGGTGGTGGTGGGAAGCAATTCACAAAGAGATGGAAAAGCAAATGTTTGGTAAACAAACACTTCTGGGCACTCTTTAACAATGGAACATAGAGAGGACTCGAATCAAATGGGTTTTGCTCAGTTCTTCTCTTTCTGTTATACTTAGTTCATACTGAACTATAATTATCTATGATAATAGCCCCCTCCCAGAAGTGGTTTCTTCACCTAATTTCCTTTAAAAGGGTAGGAGAAAGGGTCAAACATTCTTTCTGCATCTTGGGTTTCTAAAAAATAACCAGCTCAAAATAGTCAATTTCCTAAAAGGCACATTTTGAGATGCAAACTATGCTTCTCCTCCTTCTCCACGTTTTCATTCTCTGTCTCTATTCTTATGTAACAGAATACACCTGAACGAGCAGCTGGGAAATTTGAGCTTCCTGTTATTTCTACTATTCATTAGTTGTGTGATTTTACTCAAACCACCTAAGCCCACTGAAGTTCATTTTACTCTGTAAAGCGAGAGAGAACACCTAAATAAATTGCACTGAAATCTTTAAATCATCGCTAATGAGAGAGGCCCTTTGTAATAACTCAATTTTATTTTGGCTCTAAAATTACATTATATAAATGTATGAAGAAAATTTACTAATTTGCAAGTATAAAGAAATATTCCTCAAACATTTTTTTATCATCAATCCTGGATATATTTTGACCAATGTAACTAAATTAAAGATGCTGATTTCAAAATGTGAAATAAAACATTTGATTTGGTGTAAAATAGAATAGTCTGAAATAAACTAAAAAATGAAGTCTTTGAAATACACATGTATACATGTATATAAGAAAATATCTTAAAACAAATAATTTTTTTGTTAACTGGTATTTTAGTACATGAAATATATATTAAATAAAACTTTACTTTCAAAATAGTAGTAGCTTATTTTAAATACTTATTGTTATACCTGTAACTTGTTATTTTTAAATATATATTTTCAATAAAACAAATTAATGGTAGGAATTTTAAGCCTTTTGGTTAAGAAGAGACCACTTTAAAAGAAATGCAAGCAACAACAACAACAAAAAAAGAGTTGCTTCTCTAAGAATTCTAAAACGATTATTATAAAAACCAAAATTCTAAGAATATTAATATAAAAACAAACCTAAAGAGAAATGTCTGAAACCAAAGGCACATGAGAGGACTGGATTATCTTTAAGGTACCTGGGCTGAGGGAAGAGCAAGGAGCCCTTAGCCTTTGAGGAGCAGATTTGTTCCTTGACAAGTATATTTCTTGTGCAATGAAAGATAATTTTTTAATAGGAAACATAGTACAATTTTTCTTAGGTAACTACATTGACCCACAAGTTCTCCTCATCTCCTACCAAATAAAGGCCATTTTTCTCACTCTTTCATCTTTCTCTCAGATCCTTCATTTCACTGACAGCCCATATATTGTATATTGAATTTTTATTCTGTTAAAAAAATCAACTGTGTAAATTTGAAGATCTAATTGGCTTTATTAAGCAATTCATAAACAAAATGACATTCCACCTAGAAACTAGAAGAATGCTCCAAAGAGTTGTACAAAATGGAAGGTTTATATAGGAAGAAGGTAAAAGGATGCTATTAACAAAAGGGAAAAAAAAGATTATTTTTAGGACAGGACATCTGTTTGGGGGAAAATGAAATGACAGGGGTTTTTTTGTTTGTTCGTTTGTCTTTGTTGTTGTTCTGGTTGTTTTCCCCAGCAGATTGCCTCTTCTTTCTATGGGGTTGAGGGAGAGGGTGTGGGAAGGAGGGAGAAAGTCCAAGTGACAAGAGTACCTTATTGGGGTATAACCAGAAAATTCCAGATTGAATGATAAAATTATATTTCTGGGAGAGGTTGAAAGTGCACTTAGGTCGGGTATTAAATCTAGATTTGGAATCACGGGTTTTTAGCACAAGTGATGACTTTTATGGCTGTGGGTTTTTCTTTAACACTTCTCTGTGCTTGGTTGAGCCCTCTTTAGTCCTGATTGTTGAGGGCTAGTAATCACAACCATTGGCTGTCATTAGATTAAATAAATGAATACTAGTCAATTTAACAGTCACAGCTCCTAATTGTCTTTAAGTAAGTCAAAATTTTGCCATTCCAGAGAGCATTTTCTATTTTTGTTATTTCCTTAAAAAAACAAGTGACATGTCAATTATTAAGAAGATAGACATAAAAATTGCTAAGAAGGGAGCCTTCTCAGTCACATGAGAACCAAACATTCAGAAATGGGCATAATTAATATGTGGATGAAACTGATACTCAAGCTTATCTTCTGTGGATATGTGACAAGACTTTGGGCGGGACCTTTCTTCTTGATCTATGACTTGCAGCCAAATCGAAATCAAATGAGAACAAAGACCCTAGATACCGAACATTCTCAAAAGATTTGCTGACAGTTTCTTCCACTTCCAAAGGTGATAGAGGTTGATCAAGTGCAAGAAGAGATTCCCAAAGCACTACTATCACTAAACTACAATAAGAATGTCTTTCGCCTGGAAGGCTGTGCATTTGAGAGGGTTTCACTGCCTCTCCTCAGAGATAACTTGCTCCCCCAGCACACTCCACCACACACAGATCCTAAAATCTGTGCCTAGGGAATGTTTCCATCTAAACCTCACAGCCCATAGAAAAGTAAATACTAACTGGAAAAGATAAAAATAATAATTCTCTTTGTTGATCTAAGAGATGAGACACTCCTATTAGAGTAGTTAGTTAGTTATTTAGCTAGCTAGCTATTAACAAAGGAAAGGGGCAAAAGGGATCACACATTAAGCCTGGTTAAGTCCGAAAGCTACAGGTTCCAAACACTCGAGGAGATAGCTGCAAGAGCCAACTTTCCAACCTCCTTGGGGAACAGCCAGCTTTTGCTGGGATTTCCTGATGGGAGAGAGAAAACAGCAACGGGCAGGGTTCTTTTGCTAGGTGCATGCACAGTAGAAGCCAAGTTTGTGCGCGGTGAGGTAGGCACATGAGCAGTAGAAAATGCTTGAATAAGCAGAACTTAGAGGTATGTGTAGTAGGATCCAAAATTGTGACATAAAGGGGAGGAGTCTGGCCTGGGAAAATTTGGGGACAAAGGTCAGATAGGATAAGGGCACAAAACCCTGGGTGATCCAGGAATGGGATTGATTAGTGGGAGGGCCCGGCACAAATCTGTGAAAAAGTAGTAAGACTAGTGGTTAGTTTGAAAGAAAGTATACACCTTCCCAAACCCAAGGACATATAATCAATGCTTAACAACCAATGTCCCAGGGCATTTCTTCGTAGCAGCCATGAGAGCTTGTGTATGGCAACCTGAAGCACAGTGCCACCGTGGGCTGGACAGAAACAGACTACGGTAGACCACCAAAGCTGCAGATACTGATGGGTCCTGGCTCTTCTCCTGGGCTTGGGGCAGCCCCACAGGCTGCACTTCTTCCACAGCATGATGGAGCCGAGCCACCCGGTTACAGATGAGACATCAGGCAGCTGGGGCAGTCCTTTGTTTTTGCTCTAATAAACCTTGCCATTATTACCCACGTCCTCTTACACATGAGTCCCCAAAACGTTTTTCTCGTGACTCCATGGAAAAATCTTACTTTCACTGGCAACACTCCCTCTTTTTTCTGAGAGCATTTACTTAAAACAATTTCTAAGTTCTCAGTCCTGTAAGGAAATTTTATATATATATAAATATATAAATATATTTTATATATATTTGTGGCTTCATATATATATAAAATGGAGTCACGGCTGCTATTCTAGAGTAATTGTTTTGCATGTCTTATTCCTTAAGCCTTTGGAATATTATTACTGGACAAAATAACCTCTCAACTAGGCCTAAAGCAGCACTGTATCTCAAACAACTGTTTGCAAAGCTAACAGGAAAACATACATTATAACTACGGGACTGCAAATTGAACACATTCTTTAGAATTAGCATTACTTTGTTTAGGTGCATCCATAGAAATTCCTTTCTTAGTTTATTAACACTCATAGAAATTCCTACCTTCTATTCATATAATTATTTCCTTCCCTTTCTCACAAGTACCTCTTGCCTTCTCCTCTTAATCAGAGCACTACTTGCATTTCTGCCTGAATCAGTGCTTCCCCAAGGGGTATATTTTTGGATCTCAAATAAATGCTTGTTGCCTCTCACTTTAGCCTATTAGCTTTGAGTTAACACTCTCTGAAATGTGTGTCTTTGTAAAAGTTAAATAAACATCTTTCTGGCTTTAGGATATAAGGATGTCTTTCTCAAGGACCTGGAACCCTGTGTTTGAAACATAATCATGAAGAGATAACACCGCTATCTCTTGGTTCCTCAGGGAAGATAGGAGCCTAACTTCTGTGGAGACCTTGCTCCATGCTGTAAAACTACCTCCTATCATAAAGATGTGAGAAATGTGTTTCTCTTTTGGAAAAACCCAATTAGCTAACTACCAAGTGATTTTAAGATGAACTGTACATGACAAATAGTGTCAAATCTTCTTATTTGGGGCTAGTTATGGCTTATTTTGTGAATATGTCTTTGTAGTCTCTTAGTGGATTGTCACGTATATCCCATTTCAGTTTGATGCCTATTCAACATTTAAACTGTTTTCTTCCTGTTCTTTGTGGATATGTTTTCTTAGTTGGGAGTTTTCCATATTTCTCAAACACCCAACTAACCCTTCCTTGACCATATTTTAAGGAGCTGGAACCACGTAATTTTCAACACAAAGTCCCCCAACCTATGTATTAGAGCATGAACAGGTCCATTCCCTGGATCTGGTCTCCTGAGGACAGATTGTGGAGCAAGTTCACGATCCTAATCCAAAGGTTGTATATTTGGGAGCACTGGTGTACACACAGGCATTTACTTATAGTCATGAGACACCTCCAGGTACTAGAAATAGCCTGGGTGTAAAAAAGGACGACAGGCCATTGGCTGGTACAGAAACGACTCTCTCTTCCCTGACAGTTTCCAAATCCTAGGAGCAGAAAAATTCTAAATTAACACTTGACCTTACAGTCCCAGATTCCTATAAAAACAAAGGAAGAGTTTCCATGAGGCACCTAGTAGTCAGATGTTGTCTGGCCTATGACTTGAGAGGAGGAGGAAACGTGATTTCTGCCTCTGGACACTTTTTGATGTTCCTGACTTCTGGGCATGAATGAAGCATAATAAGGAGGAAGACATCTGGGGCTCAGGAAGAAAGGAAAGAACCCCCACAGAGTGAGAGACAGTGAGTGTCGATCTCAAGGATTATCTAAGAGATTGGAAGAGAGGCTGGAGGAGCTTGTGATATAGTCTGTTGCTTTACACATAATGTTTTATTTTGTCTTTGCAAAGACATACTTATCACAGCAGGAGGAGAGAACATAATATATTTCACAGTCATTTTCTTTATTTAATTTTAAAGATTCACACATACAGTATAAGGGATTCAATGTGTTTATATTAAACAATAAGAACTGTCTGACTGCTAAAGAAGATCGATGGCAAACATGGGCAGCCATCCGAGTGTGAAGCAGACTCTGGCCCGTCGCTCCCCGGTCCAAGCCTTCTGGGGCTTCAGAACTCCTAACCTAAAAATAAATAGCTGTAGTGAGAGGCATCGAGCCTTTATTTGAGATTAAAGAATAGCTATTTTGGAAGCGGTGATTCAGGCAGAAATCCAAATAGCGCTCTGATTATGGGGTCCGGGCAAGGTTCTTGGCGTCCTTGTTTGTTTTTAATCAGAAAATAAAGGAAAATAGTTATGTGAATAGAAAAGAACTCTTTTGATGCTAATAAGCTAAGGAAGGATAACCTCTTGACATGGTAGTGCTAGATCTAAGGCATGTTCTTCATTTTCAGTCGGCCTAGTTAGGGCATGTGCTTCCTGTTAGCTTTGCAAACAGTTGTTTGGAATATTATGTTGGTTTGGATCAGTCCAAAGGTTAATTTGGTCCGAATCAAACATTCCCAAGTTTTGAGGAGTAAGGTGTACAAGCATTTCCTCTGAAATGGTGGTTCCAACTCTAGAATAAAATGGTTCCACTGATGGCAGTTTTTCATGAAAGCTTTGACCCTCCTCAGTGAAGGCACCAAGGAAGGGAACACAGTATGCATATTGTGAGACTTCTAGAGAGAGCTTGACATGTGGTCCCTGGAGTCATGCACATATATTCAAGAGCTAGTGTCTAATTACTTGTCTGCAGGTTTAAGGAAAGACTTATATTATTATGAGGCCTAAAGATCTGAGGAGAAAAGGGTAGCTAAATCCATGTTCCCAAACCCCCAAGTCACTGTGGTTCTTTGAGGGCATGAAAAAGGCCTCTCAGCTTTCCCAATATTTATATGTGAAGAAGCCAAGAAACTGGAGGAGAAAGCAGGAGGGTAGGGCTGCTCCAGACAAGGATACACAAAGCCCACCTAAGAGTGGGGGTTTATGTGTTGATGGTGCAGTGAAGAGAGACGTGGTTGTACTGTATTGTGTACTATCAGTGAGGGAAGGGGTTGGGATGAGGTGAACGTGACCTCACATCTTCTTACACATCTGTTCCTCTCCTACAATGAAAGAAAACCACATGCCCACACCGTTGAGAGCAGGTACACGGCCTGAGCCAATAGCAGCAGACAGAACAAATCCCAATGATGCCAAGGACTCCCCTCTCCTACCACTAATTATTTATGTAAGAAAATCTCTTTGCCCTGGCTGGTGTGGCTTAGTACATTGAGCCCCACCCTGTGACATGAAAGGTCACCATTTGATTCCGGTCAGGGCACATGCCTGTGTTATAGGCCAGGTCACCTGTTGGTGGTACGAGAGGGGCAACAGAGCCATGTATCTTTCTCACATATCTCTCATGTGTATCTCTTGTGCATCCATGTTTCTCTCACTCCCTTCCCCTCTCTAAAAATAAATGAGTAAAATCTTAAAAAAAAAAAAAGAAGGAAAGAAAGAAAGAGAAGGGAA
>PVJD01012943.1:14130-37015 GCA_004026545.1 Mormoops blainvillei | reverse complement strand
TTCACTCTATCTACACTAAAAATAGAACTAGGTTCTTCAGAGCACAGCCAAGTCCCACCTGCATATCTAGACAGGGTCACTGTGAGTGTCTCCAGGCAATTACCCACATGCTGGGTCATTTTGTCCTGAGAAATGAGAACACAGTGAACACAGGAGGGCTGCCCTCAGACCCAGGAAGGGCTGACAGATACTGAAGAGATTATACTTATTCTGTGTAACCAAGGTCTGGAAGCCCCAGAGAGACCTTTTTCATACACACAATGAATTTTTTACCAGAACTGCCCAAACAGGAAGGAATTAACTGCCTTGAGAAGAAGTTTGGCTCCCCTTCTACTTATTTTAGGACTGGCAGAAGCTGGGTAAGCACTGGTGGGGAGAGTGAAAGTGCTTAGTCAACATTTTCAAGGAGTTAGCCTAGCTCTGATCCTCCTAAGATCTGAAGTTCTAAGACTGAAGGATTGCTGAGATGTGGATCTCAGACATGGATCTGGCAGAGAACCAGAAGGAGCATTTTTCCTTGTTACAATCACTCATTTCATGAAAACTGAGACATACATATGTGAGTTTATCATTTTGCTTGGACACCACTAAAAGTAGTTCACATGGATTCATGGAAACCAATCATATTTCTTTTTATATTTCTATAGCTTTTCTGATTCTCACATTTCAGTCTTTAAATGGGAGAATATCATTATGAAAAAAAATGTGGCTCACAGAGAGCCTTAGTTCTCCTGTACAGATACTATGAAGGCTTCATCATCCTTTATCTATATATGAAAATTCAGGCTTACTAATATACACTGGAAGTATAAACAAATGTAGCTAAATATACTAAAGTAAAACAGCAAGAATTTTCAGTGTTTTCCATTTAATTAAAAATGAAGGTGTAATAACTTGACGATTTCAATTCCAGATGCCTTCTTGGATTTTTTAAATTGTTGGGGCATAAATGCCCATTAGCCACAACAGATTTGCGCCTAAAGTTTGGAATTTACTTAAACAGCTTGCAAGATGTTAAAGGTTTCTCTCCCCCCTGAATATGTTATCCCCCCTCTTTTTCCAGTGAGGAAACAGTATCTTTTTATTAACTTAAGTAAACTTTCAAATAAAGTTAAGAAAATTAAAAATTGCTTATTTTCCTTTATTTTTTTAAATTTTGTCCAATCTCCTCAGTTAGTTAGTGTAGACTGCCTCATTCACTCAACCTTTCAAATTTTTCTCTCATAAAATTCACAAATAGTCTTTAGGAGAAATTAGTTAAATGACTCCTAGAAAGCAGTCTTGTTTTTATCCCCACTTTCAAAACACTGCTGTAAGTATGCCAGATCATGAGTAAAGGGTAAACAAGTCTGAAAATTTATCAGATGTAACAGATACATTTAAAAAGAAGACAATGTAAAAGAACAATGATGCTCATGCTATGTGCTGTCTTTTTCCAAATGCTATTAGACCTGCCTACAGAAGTGAATAAGACAGCAACTACTAAGCCATTTATAGGAATAAATGTGAGGAAATCAAAAGATAGCCACCAAGAACAGAGAAGTGTATACTTAGAAGTATTATAGGCTTCTACTCAATGGCAGTTGAAGTCCATCTGAGCTCCCAGCACACTGAGAGAGGTGCTAAATTCACAGGGGAGGCAGTAGGGCACAGTAAAGGATCAGCATTATACACACCAATGCAACCCGGAATTTTCCCACTTCCAATGACCACTGCCAAAATGCAACATTATAGTTGGAACCCCTTCTTTTGAGAATAATGTATCATCAGAATTACTTTAGGAAATCCAGGCACTCGAACATGTTTAAGCAAACATGAATTCACAAAAATGCCCATACCATGACCTCTCAGCCACTCACCCCATAAATCCTACAAGTAAATCCAAAATTCACAAGTGAAACTGTGGTCAATTCCAAACGTTCACAGCATGTGGAAAATAAAAAGAAAGTAATGGAAAGATGAGACCAAAGAAAACGTCTGGCAAAATTGCCTTAACTTTGGCACTGTGCTTTATTTTCTTTTGTCTCTATATGTTCAACATTTTGTTACTGGTATTTATACCTCTGTGTATGTATGGGTTTTTGGTGGTTGTTATTAAATGAATGTGTGCCTATGAAATATTAAAAGTCACATAAACCTCAGGATCCTGGACCATTTCTGTGAAATCATGTAGATACATTCATTCAGTTGTTTTCCCCTTTCTAATTTCTATGAAGAACAGCAAAAAACAAAGGAATTAAAGCCCATGAAGATTTATGAGTAGACTCTCTTCCCAACTTCTACTCTTGTAGCTGGATGAGGCAGCTTAACTAAAATATCTCTGAGAAATGCCATGATCCATGAAATTTCTGACTTGCATATCATTTATGATACCCTTGGGGAAGAGGTTTTACCTAAGAAAACTGAAGTCCAGCACCCCATAAGGTTCTCATTACAAACAGGAATGTGCCGGGCCAGATGCACTGGGGGTTGTAAAGTTTTGCAAACTCTCCCTCCAAAAAACTCATAAATGTTTCAAAATATATTGCTTTTCCTTGAATTTTGTGATTATTTTCAATTTAAGGGAACTTAACCCATACATCATCATTTACCTTAGTTTTAAAAGTTTTTTGATGTCCACAAAGCTATATGAAGTTTTTACTAATCACATTTTTCACATCTTAAAAATCTAAGCTGACATATTTTAGCCAGCCATGAATTTAGAACCCCCTTCTTCTAAGTTTTGTATATAATTGCAGGCTGAACAGATTCTAAAGTTTTTCTATTGGGCAAACTCACCTTTCTATCTTCTATTAAGGCAATGGATTTAATGAAAGATGGGGAAAATGGTGATCAGAGTAGTCATGTCTTGGTACTGAAATTGAACAAGATGGGTGACGCTGTAAGGCTAGGAAGAATGTACTGTCCTTGAACAGCCACTGTAGCATTGACTGCCCAAGTAAATGGCTCCCCAACCCCAGATTTAAGGGGTAGGGCATTAACTGGAGATGGTGGGCTAGAGTTGGGCACCAAGGCAAAGTTTGGTGGTCTCTCACATTTCAACTTGTTTTAGTGAATTTTAGTGATTTTTGTGTAATTTTATTAAGTTTACTTTACAATAACACAGATTCCAGGTCTGAAAATTTAACCAATCAAAAATGAAACCTTTCAGCTAACCACATAGTAACAGGAGTAATGCCTGTAAACCTTCTCTTCTGTCTTACTGTAGCCAAATACTACACCCAAATCAGAAAGTGTTCCTTACACACTCCAGAAACCCACAGGCTCAACAAGGGCTATGTGATCCCGCTTCATCTAATGAGAAATGAAACAAGAGACATAAAGATCACACTCTACCTATAAACACTTAAGATAGGAAAAAACTACAAAACCAGATGTAATCCTGTGCTAAACCAGATTACAAGAAGCAGTCAAAATCACAACTTTAGTCAATGTGTCATTCATCCCAGGTGACTAATGCATTATTTTTATGAAGTTAAAATTGAGGTTTGAGGAACTATGAAATAAATCAAATGTCCTACTTTATGTAATTTTAATGGACAAATCCTATTAGAATTCTACTATGCATAGCTGTTGGTTAAAATCATTGACCAGTATCCTTATAAATTAATCAACTTATGTATTACTGGCTCAGCTGTTATCATTTGCTACTAATTTACATTTAGAATAACTTTACCTTTTCAAGTTTCTTGAAAAAGGTTCACCAAATTTCTGGGGTTTTTTTCTTCAAATGATGTAACTGTTTGTTTACAAAAGCTTGTATGGTAAACACGTGCCATTGATGCCATTTTTCAATGGCTTTAGTATGTGCATTGTTATTTCATTATGATTTCTTTGTAAGATGCTAATAAGATCAGATGATAATGATCTTCATCCTTCATGGTAGAAAGTTTTACCCTTGTAGTCTGAATATATGTGCACTGTTGAAGTTTAAACTGTTCTAGAACTTCAAAGCCAATTGGCCAATATATAGTCGATATTTAATAATTGACTTTTTAAAAAGGATCATTGTGGCTCTTGTGTTCCTCCTACATCTTTCACTCAGATATGTTTTATTTCTGATTATGAGACCTAATCTATTAAAGACTCTTAATTACCTATGGTATCTCCTCCCAGTATATACCTTAATATTTGGTTAATTTAATTAACTGGATGTTTTATCGCCACTAAAATATCTGAGATTTCTTCATCATCTTTTAACTTTCAATCTATATTCCTTGACCTGTATTGTCACTTTTAATTTTGCACTGTGAACACAATAAAATAACATTTAGAGGTTTTGTTCAAGATTATTTTTCAGTTAGTTTTAAGTTGCCTATCAAATTCTCATATGTCCAACACTGACATAGCTGATATCCAACTCTGTAAAGGCAGGGGCTAAAGCCACCTATCTATTGGGGTGCTTATTCAATGAGGTTATGTGTGCAAAGCATGCTTCATAAAGCTCTGCAAATGTTAGTTCTCTTATCCCAACTATCAAATCATTTTACAGAGTTCTTAAAAATCAATACATATGGAAATTTTTCTGCATGTCTTTTGTATAAAACTGTAATCCAAATCCTCCAGAGGCATAAATAGAAAATGTATCTAGTCTAAAAATGTGTTAGGAAAGCCCAAATCTTAGGTCAGCTTCCAAAACAAATTATTTTTTCAAAAATAAGAAGGAAGTAAAAACAAAGAAACAAACAAAAAGCATCTAGCTCAGAGGAAATGATGCTATACAAGTGTGAAGAAAAAAATTCAGCAAATGTTAGAAGGCATCCCCCATCCCCCATTTGTACTAGATAAAAGCCTCAATCCAGTAATTCAATGATGGTAACAGGATAAGACACCTTTTCTTTTAAGCCAGCACAATTGCCCTTACAGCATTATCATAGATACTAAATGGAGGTAGAACTCGTGAAAAAATGTTATACATAAAAATATAAAATCACAAATCTGATAAGTTTAGGGTTGTTTGAGAGATACTACTCTCATTGACAAAGAATCCCCCAAAGGATTTCTGGCAAGCAAGATGCACACAAAGATCATTCAATTTATACAACTTCAATATGCATGCTATTTCAGGAACATCTCTGTTGAAAGTAAAGCAACACACTTACCTGCACATGACTGACCATTATGATTTTAATTCTTCTCTTAGACCTCATTCTTGCACTTCTGAATGATCTCTTCACATATTTCATTGCCAAAGTGTTAAGCATGTTATTGTATATCAATCCATTTATTCAACAAAAAGTAAACACCTACTGCATGTCACAGTTCTAAACACTACAGGTGCAGCAGTAAATAATACCACCCAAAAAATCCCCACCCTTGTTGAGCTCGCATTCTTGTTAAACTTGAATAAGTCATAATTTATAGACTTTCCTCCTAAGCACCAAACATGGTGCTTAAATCCAAAAGGGGGTCATTGTGGGTCTCTTGTTGGAGTAGATATTGGGTCACTTACACCTCACATGTGTTTATGGACCTAAAACCCATGCTGATGTAAGATAAGTAACAAAGGTCTCATCAACACAGTCCACTACAGAGCCCCATAGCATGCAGGGCTTGCCACAATTCTAGCATCTCTCCCTGGGTATCCTTATGGGTTAGCAGAGCAGCTAAGGATTTGCATGACCTGTGTGTTAATTTCAGCTCTGCAACATACTATCCATGTGATATTGGACAAGTCTTTGAGCCCCGGTCCAGTCCCAGTTTCTCTGTGGTGTAAAACAGAGAGATTGGGTAATACAAATCAGTGCCTGCCTTATAGGAAAAGTTAGGTCTATTATTCCTTTTTGTATTTACTATAGCATCTAAACTAGACTTAATATTTTGAAGACCTAACACAGTGCCTGAATGAATTGAATAAGTGAACGATGTTACACTCTGAATTGGCTGCATTAGGCTATTACTCTGGGTCATATACCAGGAATAAAATGAATAAATAAAACATGTTCTCATTCCCAGAACAACTCAGGTTCACTGAAAATATGTTCAAGGTGGTATGGGAGCACAAAGGAGGGATGCCTAACCCAACAAATCAGGAATATATGAGTTTGGGGGAAGAAGAGGCAGGAGGATTGTAGCTAGTACCTTCTCAGAGACAGAGGTGAGATTTGAAGGATGAGACAGCCAGACAGAGAATAATTTGGTGCCCAAATAATTAATCATAAACACAGGTGCACACACCAATCAGATGGTACAAAGGCACCAACTTGAGTACTCTTTAGGAAAAAAAATGCAGAATGCAAAGTATCATTACACACCTTCCAGAAAAAATTGATCTAATTTTTTCCAAAGGAGAAAGAACAAAGAAATAAAGAGATTTGGGTCCATTTTAAGATCCACAATATATGCTTCTTTTGAAAATAGCTATTTTGCCAGCAATTGAGTGAATTTACTAATATTTGTTTCAACTGATTCAGAAAAACAATTTTTTATTTGTCATTTCTTTGAAGAATGTTTGCACAAATATTTTCATAATTCAGACAGTCAAAATAATTGTCAAGAGTTTTGTGGCTGTCCCTGAGCAAATGGTGGTCAGTGTTAATGAGAATACTCCATTCACTCAACAAAACCTAACTTCAGCAATTATGTGATGAATGTGAAGGACTATCAAACCAGATAACTCAGGATCCAAAGCCAATCGTTTAATATTGCGTGTTGGTTGTTCCTGCTCTTCTAAACAATCTAAATTCCTGGCATTCCCTTTCCCTGTTGACTGTGTTAATACTATAAAAAAAATTCCGTGGGCCTTGATGAGGATTGCTTCTCCTACTCTAGCTCACATTCTGTCTCTTCCTGTAATTCCAATTTCACTTACATCCATGTCAACCATTTTCCCAAATCTAGCTCTACATTCCAATGACAAGCTGGTAAGGTCAGAGGTTATCCTTTACATTTCTTTCATCTCCCCCTAAAATTGACTGCTTAGCAAAGTGTTGGGCATGGAGTAGGTACACAATGAAAAGAGTTCTTCATAGAAGAACTCATAGAAGCACTGAACTAGGGTATATGGGTTTCTGACCCAACTTTGCCAATTACTGACTGTATGTCCTTAGGCAAAACACCTTCCTATCCTGGGCCTCAGTCTCTTCATCTGTGCAATGTGGAGGCTGTGCCAGATGATCCTGAAAGTTTCTCCAGTCTTGAAACACTAGATTTGAGGAATTGATTAATGTCTACCCACCAGAGCCAAACCTTTTGCCAGCAAATAAATAAGGACTAGTTGATGAGACCTCTCCATGATTCTACGGCACTTCAAAAATATCCATCACACTGGAATTTAATTTAGTTACTGTGGCTGTGCTGAATTGGCATAAAAACACCACAACCTTTGGCAAATTAATTTATTAAAATTAGTTTACTGACATGTTTGAGGGAGAAATAAAGCCTCTGTGACTGCATTTTTACTCTTCACCAGATAGTTAAGTTGTCATGTACATATTGCTACAATCAGAAAGTCAAACTCACTTCACAATACACTCCTTCTGGCCAGTTGATTTGATCAAGCCATACTAGAGGCTCAAAGACCAAACATATATCAGACTCTTAAAAAAGTTCTTCCTATTTGAAGTCCTGAAAGCCAAGGACCTACATCCAAGATTACTCTGTGAAGCAAAGTTTTCATTCAGAATGGAAAGGCAGATAAAGTGCTTCCCAGATAAGGTAAAGTTAGAAGAGTTCATCGTCACCAAACCCTTATTATATGAAATGTTAAAGGGACTTATCTAAGAGATAGAAGAAGATCACAAACTATGAACAATAAAATGACCACAAACTCATAACTATCAATACCTGAACCTAAAAAACAAAAAGAAACTAAGTGAACAACTAGAACAGGAACAGAATCACAGAAATGGAGATCACATGAACAGTTATCAGTGGTGAGGGGGAGAATGGGGGGATGATATGGGGAATAAAAGACACGATTGGTAGGTACAAAATAGACAGGGGGAGGTTAAGAACAGCACAGGAAATGGAGAAGCCAGAGAACTTATATGCACAACTAATGGACATGAACTAAGGGGATGATGCTGGAGGGTGGGAGGGTGCAGGGCAGAGGGGGCATAAAGGGGAGAAAAAATGGGACAACTGTGATAGCATATTTGATAAAATATACTGAAAAAAGTTCTTCCAGTGATTATTAAAGCCCAGATTGCAATTTCAGCACCACTACAAGATAATTATGATTTTATTTTTTATTTATATTCAATATAAAAAGAATCCATTTCAGTGTTATTTCAACAGCATATGTTGCCTACAAAATACAAAATTTGGACTGCAAGAATACAGCTTATTCAAGGCCACCAAGTGAACCAGTATCTGCAACTGACATATGGTTTTCACTGAAGATGGTAAACAATACAAAGAACTATTATTTGTAGATTTTATGATACAATCCATTCTTCATAGAATGAAATTAAGGTGTTTTTTCTTTTCCTTTTTCCAGCAAAAGAAGCATTGTAAAAATAAACAGATGAGTGATTTTAGTTTGTAATGAAACCAGAAACTGTTTATTTTGCTTATTTCCCAATGTTTGGATTTTATACCTGCATATACCAGCATATACTTACTGAAAAACCAAATCATGCATTACTTTAAATTACTGGTTGATTCTGCTTTGCAAATAAAGCAAAATGCACAGGTATGTAAAAATAGCATTCCTAAGCATTCCATAATAAAAATCAGATTGTAGCTGTACTGTTCTTGTCAGCCTTACTTAAATCATGCCATTTTATTTAAACACTCAGATAATTTCCCTCAGCTTAGTAAGTAGGTGGATATTAGCAGCTAAGGTCATCGAAAAGATTTACTTTAAAATAAATTCAACAATTTAGAGTATTGCCCTCTCCACAGTATAAAGTGTGCCTTGCTTTGAACATGCATATAAAATTTCATTGAAGTGCAACATAAAAGTTTTACATTAGAGGAACCCAGCACTGGACCTTTGTTTAACCATCATGATAATTTATGGTATGGATCTGCTACAGTTAAAGTAGAAAAACAGCCTTCTTGTGATGAAATAAAAGTCAAAAGGCTGAAACTCAAGGAAGGCTGCAGGAATTCCAACTCTCTGACCACTCAATTCTTCTTCAGATTTTTGTCACATGTTCATCTTTAATGTTCTCTGTATGGATTGAGACACAATTCCATTCCATTAACTCCTGTACCTCATTCCTCAAAGTTGTTTGTTTTTTCAGTGCTAAGCATAGCTTAGAATTCATAGAAATTACATTTTTTAAATCACACTGATAAATAACATAGGTTCTCATGTTCTCTTTTCCTACTAAGTAACCATTGTTCTTTCTCATTACTTTCTGCAAGAACCCAGACTGACTAAGAGACTTTCAAAAAGTATTTAAAACACTATCAAACCGGCAGAGGTCCAGCATTATCTCAGGATTTACCAAGCACCTCTCTTTAAAAGATAGGAGCATTTGCACAGACCACTTTGAGCTTATGGTGCCTTAACATCAATCAGCAGATGTTTACTGAGTGCATATAATGGAAAAGGCACTGTGCTAGATGATGCAAGAGGGCAATATACCATTCCCTAGGAAGCAATGTGAATATTTAAACATAAATGACTTACTGAAACAGTGGTAAAAGTAAAACAGAGTGAAAAGAACAGTAAAGACAAGTTCTAACACCATCCACTTATGTAAACTTAGGCAAGTCACTTAGCCTCTCTGAACTTCCATTTTCTCATCTACAAAATGAAGCTAGTAATACCTGACATAACCACAAGGTTATTGTGGTGAACAAATAAAATAATAAATGTGGGAAGACAATCAAGATGGCAGAGGAGTGAATGGAAGTCACATTGACCTCCTCTCAGGACCAATCTGGAATTACAATGAAATTATGGAGAAATCACCCAGAACAAATAACTGAACAATAGTGAGAGAGAAGTCTTACAACCTTGGACAAACAGAAGAATCAGTTCAGCACAACCTGACTGGTAAGGAATGCGGTGGAGACATGATAAGGCTGGTTAGGTCCCATCAGGCAGCAGCGCCAGAGAGATATTTAAGCAGCAAGTTGGATCCTCCTAAGTAGAGAGGGGTCAAAACTGTAAGTGGGTATCCCCAACCTATAGCACGAGGGCCCAAAAAGTACACAGATAGCAGCCAGCTGCTAAAAGCGGCAGGGTTGCTCTCTGCCAGAGATGGGTGGTTGGAGACTGAAAGAGCCATTTAAAAGGCCAATGCATAAATTTTCATTTACAGCTACTTACCCTGGGCTCTGGGAAAGGCAGAGGCAGAGTGGGCTAGAGACGCCTGAGGAGAGACTGTGGATGGAGACTTTGGGGAGAGAACTGAGAGAGTAGACACCAGGATCCTGGTGCTGAATTATTCCCCATAAAGCACCAGTCATCGAGTTCACACAGACCACTCCCCTCCGAGCAGCAGCAGCCTGAGGGTAAACGTTAGCCTTGACCCCCGGTGGAATTCTGCACCACCCTATGGTGCTTGAACCTGACTGCTGAGTGAAGACTGACCAGATTAACAACTGAAGAAGACAGTCACGAAGAGTAGATTCCATCACTGGAAGTCTCCAACAGTCTGCCTAAGGTAAGACAGGGTCAACATATGATATTACCAGAGGCTGATCCAGAAAGAAAAAACAGCGGTAAATACTAGAGGTTACCCAGACAAAATCCACTGTTGTCTTCTCCGTAATTTGCAATGTTTTACTACATAGCTTTTTAATAGTCATTTCTTGTACATCAAGTTGGTGACTATTAACTCACTAGATTTTACACAATAGTTTATTTCTCTCCTTTCTTACAATAGTCTTAATCTCTTTATAGCCTTATTAATACTGGCTCATTTGTTGTTGATAGTGGGATTGCAAGGGGGGCGTAATTTTGTGGGCATGGGTTTGTTTCTTGGTTTTTGTGATTTTGCTCTGGCAGCCAAATAATAGGAAGACAAAGAAACAACCCCCAATCAAAAGGAAAGGAGGAATCCCCAGAAAGACTATTAAATGAAATAAAGGCAAGTAAACTATTAGATATTGAGTTCAAAACAATGCTTATGAGGAAACTGAATGAGTTCAGCGTCAATTACCAAAGGCTACAGGGAAACTCTGAGTAACTTGCTGCAAACTATATCAGCATGAAAAGCGACATAGAAACTATCAACAAGAGCCAAGAGGAAATGAAGAATACAAGTTCAGAATTGAAGAACACAGTAGAAAGAATCAAAAGCAAGCTAGATGAAGCAGAGGATTGAATCAGAGAGCTGGAGGATATGATATAAAAAGGGTCCCAGAAAGAGTAAGAGAATGAAACAAAGGCTCAAAAAGAACGAAGAGGGGTTAAGGGAAATTCAGTATAACATGAAACATAACAATATGTTTAAAACAGGAATACCAGAAGTAGAGGAAGAGAAGCAAGGGATAGAAAACCTGTTTGAAAAAGTAATGATGGAAAACTTCCCTATTTTAAGGAGAGAAAAAGTCACACAAGTCCTGGAAGCACCAAGGGTCCCAGACAAGAGGAACCCAAAGAGACTCACTCCAAGACACATCATAATTAAAATGGCACATACCAAGGACAAAGAGAGAATCTTACAGGTAACAAGGGAGAAATGAAAGTAGCATGCAAGGGAGCCCTGTAAAGGCTAGCAGCTGACTTCTGAGCAGACACAATACAAGCCAGAAGGCAGTGGCAAGAAATATTCTGAAAAATGAAAAGCAAAGGCCTGCAACCAAAACTACTCTATGCAGCAAGGTTCTCAATTAAAATGGAAGGCAAAATAAGGAGTTTCCCAGACAAAAGGAGGTTAAAAGAATACACCTCCTACTAAACCAGTACTGCAAGATATGCTAAAGGGACTGCTTTAAGAGGATGAAGAAAAAGAATGAGAGAGACGGGAACACAAGTACAAAGTGAAAAAAATGAATAAGTACCTATCGATAATAACTTTAAATGTAAATGGATTAAGTGCTCCAATTAAAAGACATACAGTAGCTGAATGGATAAGAAAACAGGACCCACCCATATGCTGCCTACAAGAGACCCACCTCAGAACAAAAGACCTACACAGATTGAAAGTAAAGGGTTGGAAAAAATATTTCAAACAAATGGGCAGGAACAAAAAGCTAGGATAGCAATACTCATATCAGGTAAAGTATACTTCAAAACAAAGGCCATAAAAAGAGACCCAGAAAGACACTTCATAACACTCAAAGGAAGAATCCATCAAGAAGACATAAACACTGTAAACCTATATGCACCAAACATAGGAGCACCCAAATATATAAGGAAAATCATGATGGACTTCAAGAAAGACATAGACAGCAACACACTTATAGTAGGGGATTCTAATACCTCACTGTCAACAACCAATCAAATAAAATATCAACAAAGATATTGTAGAAATGCACCACTCATTAGATCAAATGGACTTAACTGATATATATATGACCTTTCATCCCAAAGAAGCAAAATGACACATCCTTTTCCAATGCACATGGAATATTTTCAAAGATAGACCACATGATAGGACACAAAACAAACTTCAACAAGTTTAAGAAAATTGAAATCATATCAAGCATTTTCTCAGACCACAAGGGTTTAAAACTAGAAACCAGCCTCAAAGAAAAAACTCATAAACATTCAAACTCATGGAGACTAAGTAGCATGCTATTAAACTATAATGGATCAATAATGAGATCAAAGAAGATATCAAAAAGTTTCTGGAAACAAAGGAAAATGAGCATAAGACAGTCCAAAACCTGTGGGACACAGCAAAGGCAGTCCTGAGAGGAAAGTTCATAGCATTTCAGGCCTACCTAAAAAGATAGAAACATTTCAAAAAAACGACTTACCCTATGTCTACAAGAACTGGAGAAATGACAGCAAACAAAGCCCAGAGCAAGCAGAAGGAAAAAAATAATCAAGATCAGAGCATAATTGAATGGTATAGAGACTGAAAGAATAATTCAAAGGATCAATAAATCCAGGAGCTGGTGCTTTGAAAAGATAAACAAAATCGACAAGCCTTTAAGCAGACTCATCAAGAGAAAAATGGAAAAGACCCAAATAAATAAAATCAGAAATGAAAAAGGAGAAATTTTAACTGATACCACAGAAATACAAAGGATTCTAAGAAATTACTATGAACTACAATAAGCCAAGAAATTTGAAAACCTGGGTAAAATGGACAAATATCTAGAAAAATATAATCTTCCAAAACTGAATCAAGAAGAAGCAGAAACCCTGAACAGACTGATAACAGCTGATGAAATTGAGACAGTAATCAAAAAACTCCAGGCACACAAAACCCTTGGACAGAATGGTTTCACAGGAGAATTTTACAAAACATTTAAGTAAGTGCTAACCCGTCTTTCTCAGGCTGTTCCAAAAAAATCCAAGAAGGTGGAAGACTCCCAAACTCTTTTTATGAGGCCAGCATAATCCTAATCCCAAAACCAGATAAAGACACAATAAAGAAAGAAAACTATAGGCCAATATTGCTGAAGAGCATAGATATTAAAATCCTCAACAAAATGTGAGCAAACCGCATGCAACAGTACATTAAAAAGATCATATACCATGATCAAGTCGTATTTATCTCAGGGATGCAAGGATGATACAATAAACATAATACATCACTTAAAAAAAGGAAAGACAAAAATCACATGATCATATCAACAGATGTGGAAAAAGCATCTGATAAGGTACAGCACCCATTTTTGACAAAAACACTCAGCAAAGTGGAAAATAAGGGTCCATACCTCAACATAAGAAAGACCATATATGAAAAACTTACAGCCAGCATTACACTGAATGGGCAAAACCTAAAAACTTTCCCACTGAGATGGGGAACAAGACAATGATGTCCACTTTCACCACTTCTATTGTACATAGTACTGGGAGTCATAGCCTCAGCCATCAGAGAAGAAAAAGAAATAAAAGACATTCAAATTTGAAAGGAGGAAGTTAAACGGTCATTATTTGCAGATGGCCTGATAGTGTACATAGAAAACCCTATAGACTTCACCAAAATACTATTTGACCTAATAAGTGAATTTGGCAAAACAGAACAACATGAAGTCAATGTTCAAAAATTGAAGGCATTTTGGTACACCAACAATGAAATGTCAGAAGCAGATATCAGGGGGAAAATCCCATTTACTATAGCAACAAGAAAAATAAAGTACCTAGGAATAAACTTAACCAAGGAGGTTAAAGGCCTGTACTCAGAAAACTACACAACACTGAAGAAAGAAATTCAAGAAGACACAAATAAATGGAAACATATAGAGCGTTCTTGGATTGTAAGAATTAATATCATTAAAATGTCCATACTACCAAAAGCAATTTATAGATTCAACACCATCCTTGTTAAAATACCAAAGACATATTTCACAGATATGGAACAAACATTTCAAAAATTTATATGGAATTATAAATGACCCTGAATAACTGCAGCAGTTTTGAGAAAGAAAAAGAAAGTAGGAGGGATCACAATACCTGACATCAAAATATATTATAAGGCTACTGTAATGAAAACAGTCTGATACTGACATAAGAACAGACATATAGATCAATGGAACAGAACAGAGAGAAATAAATCCAGAAATAAAGCCATGTCTGAATGGTCAATTAATATTTGACAAAGGGGGCAGAAGCACAAAATGGAGGAAAAATAGCCTCTTCAACAAATGGTGTTGAGACATCTGGACAGCTGCATGCAAAAAAAGAAAACTCAACCACCAACTTATACCATAAGGAAAACTAAACTCAAGGTGGATAAAAGACTTAAATAGAAGTTGCGACACCATAAACGTCCTAGAGGAGAACATAGGCAGGAAAATCTCAGATATTCCATGCAGCAGTATTTTCACTGATATTTATGTTCCCTAGAACACGGGACATAATGGAAAAAATAAACAAATGAGACTTTATCAAAATAAGAAGCTTCTGCACAGCTAAAGAAAACATCAGCCAGTGAAAAGAGAACCAACCATATAAAAATATATTTACCAATGATACCTCGGACAAGGATTTGATCTCCAAAATATATAAAGAACTTACACGACTCCACTCCAGGAAGACAAACAATCCAATTACAAAATGGGCAAAGGTCCCGAACAGACACTTTTCCGAGGAGGGCACACACAGGTCCCACAGACACATGAAAGGATGCTCAGCATCACTAGCCATCAGAGAGATGCAAGTTAAAACCACAATGAGATACCATTTCACACCAGTCAGAATGGCCATCATAAACAAATCAACAAACAACAAGTGCTGGCGAGGATGTGGAAAAAAGGGAACCCTGCTACAGTGTTGGTGGGACTGCAGACTGGTGCAGCCACTCTGGAAAACAGTTTCTAATGTCCTCAAAAACCTAAAAATAGAACTGTCTTTTGACCAAGCAATTCCACTGCTAGGATTATCCCCTAAAAATCCTGAAACATCAATTCAAAAGAACCTATGCTCCCCAATGTTCATAGCATCACAATTTACAATAGCCAAGAATTGCAAGCAACCTAAGTGTTCAACAGTAAATGTGTGGATCAATAAACTATGGTACATTTACACGACGGAATACTATGCAGCACATAGAAAGAAAGAACTACTACTCTTCATGACAGCATGGATGGAACTGGAGAGCATTGTGCTAAGTGAAACAAGCCAGGTGCTGAAAGACAGATACCATATGATCTTACCTATAAGTGGAACCTAATCAACAAAATAAACAAGCAAGCAAAACATAACCAGCAACATTGAAATAAAAAACAAACTGACAGTAACCAAAGGGGAGGTGACTGGGGGCTAACAGTGGAAAAGGAGGGGAAAGATCATCAAGGATCATGTATAAAAGACCCATCAACAAAACCAAATGAGGGGAAAATTGAGGGTGGGGAGTGAGGAGGTGTGGGGTTGGGGAAACTGATGGCTGGAAAATGTTGAGCAAAAAAAAAAAAATAGACAGAAGGAGGCTAAAAGTAGTATAGGAAATTGGGAAGTCAAAGAACTGATATGTACAACCCATAAACATGAACTAAGAGGTGTGGGGATGATGGGATGGGGTGCATGGCAGAGGGGATAAAGTAGAGAAAAATATGAGACAACTGTAAGAGCATAATCAATAAAATATACCAAAAATTAAAAAGGAAAAAAATTATAGATGTGGTAAGTTACAAAGCTTTGGAAAAAAATGTTATTCACCGGCTACCCCAGCTTTGAGGTTCCAAATCAATCAGGAAAATATAAATATATTATTGGTTTTTTTATGTCCAGGTAATGAATCTTCAAAACTAGTGCATTCAAATTTAAATAGGCAGTTCCCAAAGACTTGAATTTTGCATCATATACCACACATACACACACACACACACACACACACACATCATATACTATACACACATACATACATATATATATATATATATATATATATATATATATATATAATTTGCCATTAATGTGTTTTCAATAAAGGGCATCCATAAAATAAGTGCTAAATGATTATATCAGTACATAAATTATTCTTTTTTAAATTAAAAAGAAACAGAATTTCATGGTTATTCGATCACATAGCAATTCCACAAGTTTTTTTTTCCACAACATTATAGTATATACAATCTAATCCATTTGTTTCAGTGAGAGCCGACACCTGACCTGGGAAATTCGAAGATGTGGATTTCTGACCTAGCTCTACTAACTTCTAACAATGCTATGTGAACTTAGGTAAATCAACCTCTCTAGGGTTGTTTTCTTATCTGTAAAATGAGAATAACACCTGCACATTCGAATTTACAATGACAGAATGGGATGGCATATGAGATAGGATTCTGCCTATTTGAAAGGCAGATAAAATGTCAGTTGTTGATGGTATAGGCTCTGGCGGTAGCTCCATCTACGCTATAACCTGGATTGCATCACTGAGTAGCTAGTGATTCCATTATTTCATCTGTGAAATAGAGACCATAACAGGTCCTATCTCAAAAAGTTGTCTGAAGGCTTAAGTGAGATTCAGTGTTTAAAGCACTAACTACTTTGTGATGCTTGGGGCATAAAGTAATAATACTCAAATAATAGTACCAATGATGATGATGTGTTCTACCACACAAAGGTGAAACACACACGCACAACCCTCAAAATGGTCTCCAAGTTGTGGTGTTGAGTTCTTTTTGTTTTTGTTTTTGTTTTTTAATTTTTTAATTTTTTCTATTACAGTTTCCATTCAACATTATTTTGTATTAGTTTCAGGTGTACAGCTCAGTGGTCTAATCAGCAATATACTTCTTTCTATTATCAGTAGACAAGTTTTTTAAATCTCTCTTTATCCCACAGCAATCAGAAAAAAAGACAAAATGGAAAACATAGTCACTGTACCAACTGTTTTGTCTACATGAGAGGCTAATCAAGCATATAGTAGTTTTCTTTTTGGGATATGACCTACAGTTATAAGCTCATAGGGCTACAGCTTTAGATTGTTTCAGAGATGGCCATTTTATTGGACTTTTTAACAGTTTTGAAATTATGTTAAATATGTACAAATTCTGCATGCAATAAATAGTCTTAGCTAAGAATAATGGGCATGAAATAAAGGTTCAGCACATTAAAGCTATTTACATTCAATACTAATTAGCATGTTTAAATACAATATATTTTTATCCATCCACAAAATGCTTAAATGTTTGGAATCTTGTTTATAATGACAGATTCATTTTTGAGGCAGTCATTTTCAATCTTGATTTGTAATCTTAAAGTTGTAAAATGCTTGACTGAATCATTAACAAAACAATTTATGTACCATTAAACTGATTTCTAACATGAGATAATTTTTCCTTGTCCAATAGACATGCCTTTTAAGATTTATGGAGATAGTTTTGTTCTTTCAGGGCTCTTGGGGAGTTGTGGAGGAGATCTGATCACTAGCTAATTTTACTGCTTTGAGCCTTACTTCTCCACACACTACCTTAAGAAACTCAGCAACAAATGGTTTGCTGAATGAATGCACAAACACTCCGGAGAATGCATATTGTAATGGCAAAGGAAAAAGATCATAGGCCATCTACCTTTGAATGGAAGACAAACAGAGGAAGAAGATGAATGGTAAATTGATGAAAGTAGAGAATGAGAAATCCTGGCAACCTGTAGGCCTTAATCAAAAGAGGATCCTGTCCTCCACATTTCTACGAGACTGCCAAAGGTTGTGTTATTTTTCCTTCCCACACCTTCCAATCCATAAACTGGCCTGTGTTACAGTTCCAGAGGATTGCAGCTAAAGAGGCCTCAGAAGAATGTGTGCACAGAGCAGGCTGAGGCAGCAGGGCTGCTGCAATGCATAGACCATACCCTACTTGAGCTGAAACAGTTCACTTTTGTCTGGAGAGAACGGTCTCCACCCCATGCAAGGTGGAGGAAAACTGGGGAAAATGTGGACTGCGGAGGCAGGCCCTGGGGGTTGCCTTCACTGGAGAAGCCTGGCATGCACATGGTCCCTTCCAAGCCTTGACAGCCCCACACAGACCTTTGAACTTGCTATTTATATGACAGTTTAGTTGAGTTTAAGTCTCTTCCTGTATAACTGCCTGTTTTTAAGTTTGCCTCTAATTAGGATACTTGTGAGGCATCACATAAAAAAGTACAATTGATGCAGTCCTTCACAGTGAGAAGTTGGCCACTGTCACAATTCCTTAACTATAATTTTTACTGGCTTTTTAATATTTTAACTTTGCTATCATGGTGGTTTTCTTTACATTTTCTTGTTTTTAAGGACATTCCCCTTTCTCTCTCTTTCTTTTTAAGAATAAAAAGAAGATAAGCATCCCCACAAAGGATGTTGGCCTGTCACAAAGCAATATGGAATCCAGGAGTGGGGCGCTTACGGAACTGAAAAGCTATACACTTTGTAAGCCTTATAACTTCTCTCCTCCTTAAACAGACATTAATGACATCCCAATTGCTTGTAAACAAGTCCAGATCTAGCCACATGATCTCCAGACACCTTGAGAATTCATTTACTGTGTTACCACAGGGATGTTTATGAAATGATTTAAATGATAAAATTTGATTTTTTTTCTTTATCTTTCCTTCTTTTTCTAAGAGCAAGTGGTGTCTTTGGTGAGCACAGACAGACCTCTGTACCTTCCTCTTCTTTCACAGAATGGTTCATATTAAATTCAGACCCAGGTGAACATTGCTCATCCATTCTGGAATCTTAAAGAACTTGAGCTTTGGCCCTTTAATCAAGTCCAGCACATAATCCACTAAGATATTCTTGCAGTTTGTGAAATCCAGGACTATGTTCTATTAGGCATTGAGGACGCCCAGACAGGACACATGCACATTGCAGTCATTGATGCCCCATCCTTTCCATAGGCATTGATTCTGACAAATGTATCTGTTCGTAAATGTACATGTACTTTTTGTTTACTATAATGAAATGACTGCAAGTAACACATGTGCCTGTGTATGTAAAATTTTTTCTTCATTAATCCTGGGAAAATGAGTTTGTTTTTAGCTGGTCTGACCCACTTATTATCAGACATCTAAGACTGTAGTAGAGATAGCTCTGAGCTTTCTGTTCCACAAGTGAATGTTGAGAAAAAGTCCAATGTAAATGAGACCTTTAACTTAGATGGCATTTTTTCTTCCTTGGACCTCCTGGAGAGTTGGGGATGGCTATGGATGCCAGCACTCTAAGCAGCTACTTACTGCCCAGGAGGGGAAGCAAACATATAACGAACACATAATTGGCATGCTCTGGATGTCCAAAGTGAGTTTGGAAAGGTACATATTTCCATTCAAGGCAATAGCAAGCTTTTTACTTCACCCACTATTGTCACAATTATGTTCCTTTTCTCTGTGGGGGTGTGTACAAAATGCAGATGTACAACCACATTGCATATGTTTACAAATGCAGATGTATAAGGAAGCTTGTTCCTCATAAGCAAACAGTAAGAAGTAGAAGTTTTCCTGGAACATGTGCAGAGAGGGAAAAGGTTGGCTTATTTATGCAGATGTGTTATACTAATTCATTGGTATTTCACACAATATCCATGGACTATCCAAGCTTGCATGTTTCTTAAGTGATGTGGCATAGTTAGGCATCTGGATAAAACAAGATTTTGCAATTTTTAAATGTAAGAAAAGGTAATCCCTTGTGTATCTTTCTGAAAAAAGAAATTAAATATAGAAGAGTCATCCCCATTAAATATGCAACTGCATATGCTTAAGATTAAATTTATATTAGAGCCCTGGCTGGTGTGGTTCAGTGGACTGAGCACCAGCCTGTGAAACCAAGGTCACTGGTTCAATTCCCAGTTAGGGCAAATGCCTGAGTTTCAGGCCAGGTTCCCAGTGGGGAATGCATGAGAGGCAAGCACACATCAATGTTTCCCTCCCTCTCTTTCTCCTTCCCTTCTGCTCTCTGTAAAAACTAAATAAGTAAAATATTAAAAATATCTTAAAATAAATTGAAATTAGAATAATCTAATAAACAGGATTTTAAAAACTGAATACCTTGTATATATTTAAGATTTTAACTATACTCACAATTATAACAATGTCTGCTAAATTAATACTGTTACCCGCACCGCATATTAGGCAAATTGTATGTAATACTAATGCTGTGGTTATCAGTAGTCTGCAAAATAAGTTAGTGAAGCAGAGTAAAGCCTGTGTGCAGGACCACGATATATAAATTGAGCAGTAATTTTATTGTGATCTTTACTTTTAAATAACAGCATTGTTATTTAAAAATTTTAGCATACTATTTTCCTAAAGAACTGATAAAACCCTTCATGCTATCAAAAATGCGTTACAGACTAATAGTGATACAGGGTAATATGTAACTTCAAGGATTTATTCGGGATTGCTGTAAAAAAAATGTATTTAAGTTCTGATTATCTTGGATTTGCAAGTAACAGAGTCATGATTGGCATGATGAAGCTATTGGCTAAAGCGTATGACCCTTTTCTAAAGAAGAAAATTTCTAAATTTCACATCAGCAAGGGAAATCCTTGTAAAACATCACAGCATTCATAGCCAACCCGTGCCTGTAGTTTAACATTGCAAAAGATTTCTCACAGTCGGTCGGTACTATAGATTATTCTAACTACATTTTAAAAGGCAAGAGCCAAGGATGCAATTCTAAATCGCTGTCGGCGCGCCTTCCCACCACCTAAATCCATAGTCTGTGGTAGGCAATTGATATGTTAAAATGTGACAAATTAACAATGATAATGTTTGTAACAAAAGGTGAAGTTTTTTTTTTTTAAGTTAATAGATATGTATATTGCCATTCCTGCATATACGCGCACATCGGGAATAGAGGAACAACTTTCCGTTCTCCAGTCAGCTCTACACCATCCTTCAAAAATCTCTCAGCGACAAGTTTAAGGTATTTTGGTAAAAGCATAATAACTCTTTGAATCTGAGATGGGTGCACATTACACAAACCTGCAGCTGCCTCCCAGTGAGGGACGGACCGGGGTCTGGCTGGTAATAAAATGTACACTGACATTGGAGCGGCCGACTTCGGGGGCCAACTTCAAAAATCTTCAGTCTTGAAAGGCAAACACCTAGGTCGGCCGGGAACCGAGGCCCAGGCGTTGAGGCCCCCAAAGCCGTCGCTCCGAGACTGAGTACGAGGAAGTTGGGGGGAGCGGGTGAAAGGAAAGGTGTGCACGCGGTGCGGGGACCGAGGTGGTGGGGGCGGTGGCCGCCAAGGAAGCACAGGGCAACCGGTGAAACCTTGTTGCCGCCCGTTCCCCAGAGCACCTGGAAAGTTGAGGCATTTCAGGCGGGCAGCATCCTGTGCGCTGGGAGGCGGGCCTGGCCAACCTTTCCAGGAGGAAATCCCGGTGAAGGTCGTGCGGCTCAACCTCTGGGCGGCAACGGATCTGATCTGGGCCAAATGCAACTCTTCGGACTTGGAGCGTCAAGCGACGCTTTCGGGACCCGCATACCTCCCTTTGCCCGCACCGCAATCCACCATGACACCCGACCTAGGAGTCGCGACGTCCGGGGCCAGAGGCTGCCAAGAGCAAGTGGGAGTGTGTCCGGGCTCCCCCACCACAACCCTGGCTCCTCTTAACAAAGGCGAAAAGCCCAGCCATAACCCAGGGACCTGAGTAGCAAAGCAAAAAGCAAAAATCAACACCTACCACTGCTGTTCCAAGTCCCAGTCCCCGAAAAAGTCGAATAGATCCATAGCGGTCAGGCAGCAGCAGTGGTCAGGCGTTCGTCCCCGCTCACGACGGGTCAGCGCTGCTCTCAGCGTGGCTGGCTGGCTGCGGACCGCTGCCTGGTTCTCTGGCCCTCCCGCCCAGTTAAAAGTGCCCGGGCCGCATTGGCGGCGGCGGCGGCGGCCGTCACTGGAGGTGTGGAGTCCTGCGCCCCGGAGCGGTGACGGCGGTTGCAAGGGGTGGGCAAGTGCCTGGTCGCTGGCTCGAGTCCTCTCGGTCTGCTGATGCCCGCGCGCCCAGCACCACGGCGCTGCGGTGGCAGCCGCTACGGTGGCAGCCACTGCGGGCTCAGGCCCGTAGAGCCGCCTGCCTGGCAGGTTGCGGGTCAGCAGCAGGGTCTGCCGGGGCAGTGACAGTAGCGCGGAGCAGCTCGGCAGCCGTGGCGGTGGCAGTGGCGGCGGTGGCGGCTGCACAGGAGGCGGCCGCGGCGGCCACGGCAGCATCACACGCTTACACACTCACAGGGGGCGGAGCCTGGACAGCCGAAAACCGCGACAAGGAGACTGCTTGTTATCACGCCCGGATCTGGCAGGGGTTTGCCCAGCCCGCTTTTGCAGCGTCAGACTCCCCTCTGTCAAAATCAGCTGGTGGGAGCAGCGGCAAAGCTGGAGACCCTGCCAAACCCTTCCGAAGTGTAGTTGCAGAGATGTGTATGGTGGGGGGGGGGGGGGGC
>PVJD01012943.1:0-14030 GCA_004026545.1 Mormoops blainvillei | reverse complement strand
CCAACTGCTAGGGGATGGGGGTCAACCCCAGGTGTCAAGCACGCAGTTTCTGCGCACAGACGATCCACGGTCACCCAGTACTAGGACAAACTTTGGTGGATTAGAGCATCCCTCGGGCCCGTAAGCCAGATCGCTCGGGTCCAGGAAGGAGAAGACAGTCACCTTCACTGTCACCACGGCACTGCGTACCTGCACCCAGGCCAGCTTGACCAGCTGTAGTACTGTGCCAGACTGTGGGGCGTGGAGTACAACTATTAATTCTGTAAGCTCTGAGCACAGAGTTCTTTAGGCTACAAGGGTAGAAAGGAATGATTGCCCTTGTGTCGTCCTTGGATTTGGAATTAAGACTCAGGGAAGCTTGGTTTTACTATAACCTTTCCCACACAGCCACCATGTAACTTGGGGAAAGGACTTCTGCACTTTCCTCAGAGAAATGGGAAAACCACTTGGGCATGTGCTCACTATCCTACCCACTGGCTGCCTGTCTCCCTTCTGGTCAAACAATCTTGTTTCTCTCCACCTACAGTCTCCTTCTCATCATCCTCCTCTGTTGCCCCAGGACCTGGTGGATCCCATTAGCCAGTGGCCTCCAGGAGAGACTTTCTGGAGAAGCACTAACTTAGGAAGAGCACTAACTGAACACTAACAGTAGACTGAACACTAACAGAACAGGTTGCCAATTTTCTGTGACTCTGAGTAAGTCCCTTCTCTAGGGCTCATTTCCCCCATTCATAAAAATATAGAATTGGATCAACTACCATCTGGCCTTTACCCCTCTGGTGTTGATTCATATCAACTTGTATATGCTTCTCTAATATTATCTCATGTTTTCAAAGTCATCCAAATAGTTTTTCTTTAATTTTTTCCCCAGAAGAAACAGAGACTGATAAATTAATTTGCCCAAGATCTGACATTTCTCCTACAGGGGGATTCCATATTGAAACTTAGAATCTTGGGAAGTCTGTTTAGACCTAAACCCAGAAGAAGTTGTTATAGCTCCTGAGAGCTGGAAAACTTTAGAGTCAGAGCTTGAATTGGCCCAGGGTTTGGTCTTTTTCACATTCTTTCTACAAGAAAAAAGTGCATTGCTAACACACAGAAACAAGGCACTAAGATACTACAACCATAACAACTACTGAGGCTTTCTCACATGTTTATTTGTGTTGCATAGGACCAAATTCCTAACAAATACTAGTTGACTGTCTGCAAATCAACCAATAGGCAGCCAGCCAAGGGAAAGCATTTCAAATTTCCTTGTCAGTTTGACTACTTATAACTCCTCTGTTCAAAGACTCTGAAGCTAAAGAATTAATGGCAAAAATGGTGCTAGGGATTTTCAAATTATCTCCATGCCTTCTTTATTTGAGTTCAGTCTTCAACCCTAGACTGTGAGCCCTTAAAATGTCACATACTTCCCTACTATGGTCCCCAAAATTTATGCCCTAAGTAAATGATCCTCAAACTGGATTTGATTGCTAATAATGATTGTTGCCAGGGCTGGTGTTTGATTTGCCTGAAAATCCTTAGAGGAAAACCAGAACATTAACAATTAACATTTAAATGATGATTATGGTCATTTTGTATCTGATTCACTTTTCTCACCAGATTATATTGTTTGGGGAAAGACAGAAAAATATACGATGGATAAATAGCAAATTTCCAACAAAAATAAAGCTGCTCCTTTAAGAGTTCCAGACCCCCCCGTAACCCCACTGGTGTAATTTCTTCCCAATCAGCAGGAGGACCAAGCAGGAGCAGAAGGAGCCAGCAGGAGGCAGCACTCTAAACAGAAGGGCCTGCAGGAGGGAGAGAAGAGACAAGTTGCACAAGGCTGCTGCTTCAAAAGACGGGCAGGAGCTTCCCCTTCTTGATATCAAAACAAAGCAGGAAGGCTGGCCTGGGTGAAAGTAGCTCACATCTTCAAGCTGCCCTCCCAGCCACCCTCCAGGAACAGGGATGAAGCTCAGACAGGCGGCATTGAAGGGGCCAGGCTGTCCCTGAGGCCAGCCAGTCAACCAACCCAGGCCCAGCATGTGCTCACTGAGCATCAGCTACTGGGCAGGATAGAACCTTCTTCCTTCCTCCTTCTGCTCTTCCTTGGTTCTGATTGGGTCAGGAGCCTTAGAACTCAGCCCTTTAGTGAAACTTCAGGTATGCATTGATACCTGAAGGTTTTTCCACTAGGCTGACGGGAAGAGAAGAGAAATCAGGCTACAGGGAGGGCAATAGTAAGAGGAACTAAAATGGTTATCTGGAGTGAGGGCTGAATGTTCTTGTCATACTGGGAGCTCAGCCATCTAGTCTTTTGGGATCAGGTTGGTTCCCTTTCATTCCACTCCCTGGGGCATCTTAGCTAAGCGGGAGGGTTCCTCTGGGCCAACCTGTTGTCCTTGGTTTTGCCTGGAAAAGTTCCCCTCTGAACTGGCAACACAATTCCCAGTTCAACCCAGTAAGTCAGAGGTTTCCACTTGCTCACCTTTGGCCCTTCTCTCTCTGCTGACTTCTTCCATTCTCTCTGAACAGGCCCCCCTCCACAGCTTGCCAATCCTTACTGCTCAAAATCTCCAACTCAAAGTAACCTTCTGGAAGTACCATTAGGACAGGAAAAAGCCATCTTTTCAGACAGGGCAGGTTCCATGACCTGATGTGTTGAGGTGAAACCAGAAATCATTTTTTCAAAGAGCCTAGATTATATCAAAATTCTGGTTGTCAGATTTTCTAAAGTGAGATTTTTTACTTGAATTACTTTTAAAGGAATTTAATTTGGCATCTCCAGGCACCAATCTTCATTTCAAAGAACTTGAAATCTTCCATTCTTACAGTTGTAGGAAAGGCACTATCACAAAGGTTCTAGTGGATACTATTGTAAAATTAAGATTAATTTAAGAAAGTTTTACTGTGAGTGTCAGTTCCAGGAAATGAACAAATTGACAGTGTGTGATACATGTCATCCTATTACACCTCAGATTTCCACTTAAAATAAGAAGCATTTTTTTCTGACCTGGTGTGCCATCAGGCTGAATTACTTTCTAGGAGGAAATTGTGATCAAGGTTACAGCTCATCTGAGGAAGCCTGTTTGAAAGAATTCCATGGATTCCCTTGGAAGCACCAACTTACATTACTGTGGAGCTTCCTCTGGCAGAAAAGCTTGATGCTATTGTGAATCTGGAATGGACCAACATGGCTCTCTGACCATGGGACAGTTTCCACACTACACTGCAATTTCCAGAATGATTTTTACCAGAGGAGCATTTTCATCTTTCCTAAATGCAGAATATCTGTACTTACTTGTCCCTTGTCAGTGCTCCCAGAAGTTGAAAACGTCATGCAGGTAAGGCCCAAGTCTCAGACATCAAAGCCATGGGTGAAGGGAGAACAGAGGCCTCAGCATTGGGAACTTCTGCCTAATCACCAGGCCTCTTGGGAATTCTACTTCGAAGAAGCCTTGTTTCTCTGCCACTCAATGGTTGCACCATTCTCCTGTCACAGCAATGGAAGCAGATCAGAATAATAGAGAAAATACTCAGAGTTGGACGGGACTGGAGCAGATGCAGGGCTGAGAAGGCATTCCATCACTTACCTAATGGCTCTGCTTAGACTCTTTCTTCCCTAAGCCTACAGACACCTCAATGAATAAGATGTCTCTGGATCCACTGTCAGTGATAATGGGATAGAAGGTTTTCTTAAGTTCAGGTTGAAGACCATTTTCTATTTTTTCATTTTGCTAATATCTACTTTTATGTTGTTTTTTTAGATTGTAGAAACTTTTTTTTTGTTTTTTTATTCTAGTGTAATTAGAGTTGCCTCATTTCCCACCCATTACTCTCCCCTGCCCCACCCACCCCCATCTCCCACATTCAATCCTCCCCAAGGCCATTGTCCTTAAACATGGGTCCTTTACACATCTTCCTTAACAACCCTTCCCCTTCTTTGCCTGTTATGACCCTCTCCCTTCCCTCTGGTTACTGTCAGTTTGTTCTTTATTTCCATGTCTCTGGTTATGTCTTGTTCATTTGTTTTGTTGATGAGGTTCCACTTAAAAGTGAGATCATATGGTATTTGTCTTTCACTGCCTGGCTTATTTCACTTAGCATAATACTCTACAGTTTCATCCATGCTGTCACAAAGGATAGGAACTCCTTCTTTTGTTCTGGTGCATGGTATTCCATTGTGTAAATGTATCACATTTTTTTTATCCACTCATTTACTGATGGGCACTGTTTGCAGCACTTGGCTATTGTAAATTGTGCCGCTGTGAACACTGGGGTGCATAGGTTATTGTGAATTGGTGTTTCAGGATTCTTAGGGTATAACCCTAGCAGTGAAATTGCAAGGTCAAAAGGCAATTCCAGTTTTAGGTTTTGGAGGAAATTCCACACTGTTTTCCACAGTGGCTGCACCAGCCTATATTCCCACCAATAGTAACTAGAGTTCCCTTCACAACCTCACCAGCACTTGTACTTTGTTGGTTTATTTGTGATGACCATTCTGACCAGTGTGAAGTAGTATCTCATTGTGCTTTTATTTAAATCTTTCTGATTGCTAGTGATTCTGACCATCGTTTCATATGTCTCTGGGTCCTGAGTATGTCATTCTTGGAGAAGTATCAGTTCAGGTCCTTTGCTGACTTTTTAATTTAATTATTTGTCTTCCTGGTGTGGAGTCCTGTGAGTTCATTACATATTTTGGAGATCAAACCCTTGTCAGAGGTATCATTGGCAATATATATTTTCCCACACAGTTAGTTCCCTTTCTGTTTTGCTGTTTTCTTTAACCATTCAGAAGCTTCTTGTTTTGATGAAGTCCCATTTTTTCATTCTTTCCATATGTCACTTACTCTAGGGGACATATCAATGAAAATATTGCTGCATAGGATATTTGAATTTTTCCTGCCTATGTTTTCATCTAAGACTTTTATGTTATTGCAACTAATATTTAAGTCTTTTATTCATCATGACTTTATTTTGGTGTATGGTGTAAGTTGGTGGTCGAGTTCCTTTTTTTTTTTTTTTTTGCACGTATCTGTCCAGATCTCCCCACACCATTTGCTGAAGAGGCTATTTTTACTCCATTTTATGTTTCTGCTGCTTTGACAAATGTTAATTGATGATAGAGACATGAGTTTATGTCTGGGTTCTCTGTTCTGTTCCATTGATCTTTGTGTCTGTTCTTATACCAGTACCAGACTGTCTTGATTACAGTAGCCTTGTAGTATAGTTTGCTATAGGGTATTGTGATCCCTCAGACTTTGTTCTTTCTCAAAAGCGCTGCGTCTATTCAGGGTCATTTATGGCTCCATGTAAATTTTTGAAATGTTTGTTCTATATTTGTGAAATATATTATTGGTGAGCCTATAGATTGCTTTGGGTAGTATGGACATTTTCTTGATGTTAATTTTTCCAATCCATGAATACACTACATGCTTCCATTTACTTGTGTATTCCATAATTTCTTTCTTCAGCATTGTGTAGTTTTCTGAGTCCAGGTCTTTTACATCCTTGGTTAGGTTTATTACAATGTACATTATTATTCTTGTTGCTATACCAAAAGGGATTTTTTCCATGATTTCTGATTCTGATATTTCATTATTGAAGTACAAAAATGTTTTCAATTTCTGATTATTGAATTGTATCCCACTGTGTTCCCAAATTCACTTATTAGGTCAAGTAGCTTTTTGGTGGAGTCTATAGGGTTTTTAATGTACGCTATCATATCATCTGCAAATAATGATAGTTTTAGTCGCTCCTTTCCTATTTAGATGACTTTTATTTCTTCTTCTTGTCTATTCACTGTGGCTAGGACTTAAAATACTATGTTGAATAGAAGTGGTGAAAGCAGAGAACCTTGTTTTGTTTCTGATCTTAGTGGGAAAGATTTTAACTTTTGCCCATTGAGCATGATATTGGCTGTAGGTTTTTCAAATATGACCTTTATTATGTTGAGTTATGACCCCTTTACTCCCACTTTGCTGAGTGTTTTTGTCATAAATGGGTGCTGTACCTTCTCAAATGCTTTTCCCGCATCTATTGATAGGATTCTGTTTTTTTGTCTTTCCTTTTGTTTATGTGATATATTACGATTATTGATTTGCAAATATTATACCATCCCTGCATCCCTGGGATGAATCCCACTTGATCAAGGTAGGTGATCTTTTTAATATATTGCTGGATGTGGTTTGTCAATACTTTGTTGAGGATTTCAGCATTATATTCATCAGAGATATGGGCCTGTAGTTTTCCTTCTTTGTTATGTCTTTATCTCATTTTGGGATTAGGATGATGCTGGCTTCATAAAAATAGTTTGGGAGTTTTCCCTCCTCTTCAATTTTTTTTAAATAGTGTGAGAAGGGCAGGGGTTACCTCTTCCTTAAATGTTTTATAAAATTCTCCTGCAAGCCCTCTCGTCCACAGCTTTTTTTATGCCTGGAGTTTGTTGATTACTGCTTCAATTTCACCAGGTGTTACCAGTCTGTTCAGGCTTTGCTTCTTCTTCACTCAGGTTTGGAAGATTATATTTTTCTAGAATTGTCCATTTCAAATTTCTTGGCATATAGTTGTTTGTAGTAATTTCTTACAATCCTTTTCTTTTGTGGTATTGTCTGTAATCTCTCCTCTTTCATTTCTGATTTTATTTCTTTGGGTCCTCTATCTTTCCTTCTTGAAGAATCTGGTTAAAGGCTTGTCAATTTTGTTTATCTATTCAAAGAAACAGCTACTGGATTTATTGATTCTCTGGATTTTTCTTTTAGTCTCTATGTCATTTAATTCTACTCTGATCTTGGTCATTTCCTTCTTTTTGCTCACTCTGAGTTTGTTTGTTGTTTCTCCAGTTTTTGTAGATGTAAGGTTTAGGTTGTTTACTTGAGATATTTCTACCTTCCTTATGTGAACTTGTATTACTCTGAACTTCCTTCTCAGGACTGCCTTTGCTGTGTCCCATAGCTTTTGGTCTGTTGTATATTGATTTTCATTTTTTCCAGAAACTTTTTTGATTTCTTCCTTGATCTCATTATTAACCCATTCATTGTTTAATATCCTGCTATTCAGTCTTCATGAGTTTGAATGTTTCTAAGTTTTTTCTTTGAGGGTGGTTTCTAGCTTCAGGCACTTGTGGTTTGAGAAAATGCTTGATATAATTTAAATTTTCTTGAATTTGTTGAGGCTTGTTTTGTGTCCCACCCTGTGGTCTGTCCTTGAAAATATTCCTTGTACACTTGAAAAGAATGCGTATTCTGCTGTTTTGTGATGAAGGGATATATATATATATATATATATATATATATATATCAGTTAACTCCTTTTGATATAGGTCATTTTTCAATGCCACAATATCCTTGTTGATATTTTGTTTGGAAGATCTGTCCATTGTTGACAGTGGGGTGTTAAAATCCCCTACTATAAATGTGTTGCTGTTTACTTCTTTCTTGAATCCCTCCAATATTTTCCTTATATATTTGGGTGCTCCTATGTTGGGTGCATGTATATTTATAATGTTTATGCCTTCTTGATGGCTTCTTCCCTTAAGTATTAGGAAGTGTCTTTCTGTGCTTCTTTTTATGGTCTTTTTTATGAAGCCCATTTTGTCTGATACAATTATTGTTACTCCAGCTTCTTTTTTTTCTGTCCATTTGTTTGGAATTTTTTTTCTCCAATCCTTCACCTTCAGTCTGTGTGAGTTTTTGTTCTGAGGTGGGTCTCTTGGGGGTAGTATATGTGTGGATGATGTTTTCTTAACCATCCTGCTACCCTATATCTTTTGATTAGAGCCTTTCACCATTTACATTTAAAGTTATTATTGATATGTACTTATTCATTGCCCCTTTTCTCCTTCGTACTTGTTTTCCTCTCTGTCTCACTCTATACTTTCATCTTCTTAAAGCAGTCCCTTTAACATATCTTGCAGTGCTGGTTTGGTGGAGGTGTATTCTTTTAGCTTTCTTTCCCCTGGGAAACTCCTTATTTCCCCTTCTGTTTTAATTGAGACCCTTGCTGGGTAGAGTAGTCTTCACTGTAGGCCTTTGCCTTTCATCACTTGGAATATTTCTTGCCATTCCTTTCTGACTTGTATTGTTTCCATTGAGAAATAAGCTGCTAGACTTATTGGGGATCCCTTGTGTGTTACTTCCTGTTTCTCCCTTGCTACCTTGAAGACTCTCTCTTTGCCTTTAAAAGTTGGCATTTTAATTATCATGTGTCTTAGAGTAGGCCTCTTTGGGTTCATCTTGATTGGGACCTTCTGTGCTTCTTGAGCTTGCATGGCTTTTCCCTGCTCCAGGTTAGGGAAGTTTCCCATCATTTTTTCAAACAGATTTACTATATTTTCTCCTTTTCTTTTCCTTCTGGTATTCCTATGATTCATATATTGTACATTTCATGTTGTCATGCAGTTCCCTTAAACTGTCTTCATATTTTTGAGTCTTGTCATGCTGCTACTCTACCCAGGTATTTCTTTCACCTTGTCCTCCAGCTCACTAATTTGGTCCGCTGCTTCATCCAACCTGATTGTAATTCCTTCAAGAGTATTTTTCATTTTGGATATTGTATTCTTCATTTCTTCCTGGTTCTTGTTTATAGTTTCTATTTCCTTTTTCATGCTGTTGTAGTTCCCACTCAGTTCCTTTTAGTTGTCACTGAGTTCCTTGAGCATCCTTATAACCATTCTTTTGAATTCTAAGTCTCATAGTTTGCTTGCCTCCATTTCATTTAGCTCTTTTACTGGGGATTCTTCCATTCCTTTCAATTGTGGATTCTTTCATTTTCTATCCATTTTAGATGACTCTTTTTGTTTATTTTTGTGATTCCAGATGCTCTGCTTTGCCAGCTGTGTTCATGGGGTGAACTTCTTTGGGAATGATTCTCTAGAACTCAGTGGTGTGGTCTCTTTGATCTCCTTGCTTGGATACTCTCGGGTTGCCCTTTCTTCTGTTTGTGTGGGTTCTCTTATTGTACCTGGGTTTTACCTGTTTGTGTCTTCTTTCTTGGTGGGTTCTCTGCAGTGGGATTACTGGTAGTTGCAACTCCCACCTTGTCCGGTATGCTATTGTATAGGTGTTTGTTAACAATACAGTATTTCCAGATAACTAAGCCTGCACCAGCAAAAAGAACCCCTTACCACATCGGCAATCTCAACCACAATTGAACTAAGATTAACAAAGGTGAAGAAAGATTGTGGATATTATATGATATGTCAGGGAGACTATGAGATGACTAAAACAGTGGAAAATGTTGTTGTGTGGTAAGAGGGAGGAGAATTGATAAGATTTGGGATAGAACTGATGCGAAGAAAGGGAGAGAACAAAATTTAAAACCTAAGTAAAACACGAAATAGTGATGGGAACATTGGGGTAAGAAAAGCGAAGAGTATACTATGGGATTTTGAGTGAAATTGAAAAGGTACTGGACCACTGGAACAAAATTGCAGAAAAACCACAGCAGGCTCAGTAGCAATGACATCTGAATGAAGTTTAATAAAGGTGGGATGGGAATAGGAATATTGTAGAAAAACAAAAAGTGAATGTGAGATGTCCACAGTGAAGAAAAATGATTTTGAGAGGGTGGGAAAAGCAAACTAACAAGAGAAAGGAATTAAAGCGCATGTTGAGATAAAGCAAAAAATGAAGAGAGAAAACAATGAAATAAAATTCCTTACTCAATTGATCAGGGGTAATGGGAAGGCAAAATGGAGTAAGACAGTGGGAGAATATTCTATGGGGTTTAAAATAAAAACAAATAGTGAACAAATAGGAGATCCTTTGGAGAAGTACAGCAATAACCATGGTATTTCACCTCAATAGTCACTGTTTATAAAAGGTGGAAAAAAATAAGACTCTTATTAGAGGGGAAAATTAATGTCAGCTGACTTAAGAAAGAAGAGCACTTATGCAAGATTAGATGGAGAGGAAATAGTGAGAGTAAGGGATAGAAACTTGGCCTAGTGTGTGAGAGAATAAAGTTAACCATAAGAGTACTAAAGCTCAGGAAGGTGGTAAAATGGATTAAGACCAGGGAAGGGTGCTGTGTTGTATTTGGAATAATAATAGTATGATGAGAAATATATAATCTGAATAAAAAGAATAAAAAGTAAAAGACCAAGAGGATGTGTTATTTGGAATATGAATAAAGTGAAAGAAGAAAAATTAAAATGAAATACGAAAGGGAGAATAAAAAAACACAATAGAATAAAAAAACCTAAATAAACAGAAAGAATGAGAAATACAAAAAACATGCAATTTCTGCTGAGGAGCAAAGTGAAATTTGTCACATCTGATGGTGTTCACCTTCTAACTTCTTTCTGGAACTGTCTCTGGCTTTGTCTCAGCTCCAGGTCTTACTGTCTTACTCTTGAGGGGGAAAAAAAAGGCCTGCTCAACAGATTTTGGAGATCTTCCAGGTTTCTGCAGACAAAACAGGGTTGGGTTTCATTTTTTTTTCTTTCCTGTGGTTCTGCAAGGATGGGAGCTCAGAGTGAATTATAATAATCACAGGTGCTCAGTTTCCAGCCCAGGTCTTCGAAGCACTGTGTGGCCTGCACTCTCCACTCTGTATTTGCGTCAGGCTGGCACTGATAAACCACTTTGCTTTGCACCCCTTTGATCTGTCTGTGAGCTGCATTGAGTGGAAGTAAATCTCACCCCCACTCCTCCCTCCTTGTTGGCCTGGCCATTTTGTGTGCAAGGTCCCTGCACTGAGCACCTCAGTTCTCCTTTTGAAAAAAGTCTCTTTATGTACCACTGTCTTTCGAAGCCTCTGCCTGGTTTTCCAAACAGTACAGCTCTCTGACAAGTCCAGAGTCTGTCTGGGTCATGGCCAGTCATGGCCCATGTCCTCTCCCAGCTCTAGGTGTCACCAGGATCCCCCAAGTTCTCTGGCAATGACCGGGCAGCAACTGCCACCCCAGCCTGGATACTGTGCCACCTGTGTGTTGCTTGGTCCTTCCCCCCTCCCCCACCATTGACTTTGTGGGTCCAGGTTTCTCCTTTCTCCACTGGGACTTCCCTGACCTGGGAGGGGTGGAAGTCACTAGGCTGCTTTCACTGACCCTGTTCTCCTCCAATGTACCCTCAGCAGCCACAGTCTCTGGTGCCAGGTCCTGGGACCCTCTTATCAGCCTATAAAACGTCCTTACTGCCTGTTTTGAAGCATTCTTTGCACACTTTAGCTTCCAAACTTCATATCAGCGAGATTTTGTTGGCTGTTCACTTTGTTTTTAAGAAGATCAGCTACATGTCCCAGTTGGGTGCACAAGCAAGTGGGCTCAGCTCCCACCTGCATAGCCACCATCTTCCTCCCCCTATATTGTGATTAAGGAGTGTCACTTGTAATATTTTTACTTTATGGAAGTTATTGGCATTTTCTTACATTCCATTATTGATCAATAGTATGACTGTGCTGTGGTTTATTGACAGAATATGTGTTTGTTATTATAAAGGAATTCAATATGTATTTCCTAAAATCTACACAATTGATTATGTTGTTTATGTCTTTCCTCTTCCTGCTTATTTTTCTCCACTTCATCTTTTTTGTACTGAGAGTGTTTTATTAATCGCTCCCATTATTAGTGTCATCTCCTGTTGTTTTTAATAAAGGTGGTTGCTGTGTTATTTTGTGCACAAATATTGATAAATGGTATATCTTTATTGTAAATTAGGGCTTTAGTAGCAATATTCATCCTTATGTTTACAAGGAACCCACTTTAAATAAAAATAAATGGGTGAGTTGAAAGTAAAATATGAAGAAAAATGTAACATGCAACCACTAACTATAAAGAAGCCATATTAATTTCAGACAAAGTCAACTTCAGAATATCATCAGGGATAAATACGGATTTTCATAACGGTAAAATGTGAACTCTTCAAGAAGACCTAACAATTTTAAATGGTTATGCACCTAAAAACAGAGCTTCAAAATACATGATTAAAAAAAAAACTGATCAATTTGAAATAATAGATAAATCCTTATTTAACGTTAAAGACTCCAATATTCATCTGTCAGTCATTGATAAAACAAGTAGGTGTAAAAGCAGAAAGTATATAGACAACCTGAACAATACCATGAATCAGCTTTACCTACTTTATACAATAGAATGCTGTATCAAGCAACAGCAGAATATACATTCTAAGTGCACATGGACTATTTATTCATAATTATGGGACATATTCTGTGCCACAAAACTAAACTTAAATGTAAAATAATAGAAATAATAAAAGTACATGCTTAGACAATAAAAGTTTTAATACAGAAATCAGTAACAAAAAGATATCTGGAAAAAGATATATGGAAAAGATATTTGGAAATTAAAAAAAAAATGCCCCTCAATAATCCATAGGTCAATGAGACATTTTCAGAGGATATTCAAAATATTTGGAAATGAATGAAAAATAAGCATATTAAAATGTGTGAGACACAGTTAATGCAGTGCTATAGGAAAATTTATAACATAAATGTATAAATTAGAAACAAAGAAAGATCTAAAATCAATAACCTAATTTTACACCTGAAATAACTATACAAAGAAGAGAGAAAGAGAACTAAAACAAGGAAAAGGAAGAAAATAATCAAGATTATTACTCAATTTTATGCACCTTTCCCCTTTGTTGATATTACCCCTAGAGCAAGGGGTATCAAGGAAAGAATAAACAATTAGGACTTCATCAAATTATAAAGCTTCTGCATGGCTAATGAGAACATCAGCAAAACAAAAAGGGAACCAACCATATGGGAGAATATATTTGCTAATGATACCTCAGACAAGGGTTTGATCTCCAAAATATATAGAGAACTAACAGGACTTCTCTCCAGAAAGACAAGCAATCCAATTAAAAATTGGGCAAAGGACCTGAACAGACAATTCTCCAAGGAGGACATACACAGGTCTCAGAGACAAATGAAAGGATGCTCAGCATCACTAGCCATCAGAGAGACGCAAATAAAAACCACAATAAGATACCACTTTACACTGTTCAGAGTGGCCATAATAAACAAATCAACAAAAAACAAGTGCTGGTGAGGCTGTGGAGAAAAGGGAGCCCTAGTACACTGTTGGTGGGAATACAGACTGGTGTTGCCACTGTGGAAAGCAGTTTGGAAATTCCTCAAAAAACTAAAACTGGAACTACCTTTTGACCTGGCAACTCCTCTGTTGGAATTATATCCTAAGAATCCTGAAAAACCAATTTAAAGGAACCTATGCACCCCAATGTTCATAACAGCACAATTTATAATGGTCATGTGCTGGATACAGCCTAAGTGCCCATCAGTAAATGAATGGATCAAAAAACTATGGTACATTAACACATTGGAATACTACACACCAGAAAGAAAGAAGTAACTCCTACCCTTCAGAACAGAATGAATGGAACTGGAGAGCATTATGCTAAGTGAAATAAGCCAAGTTGTGAAGGACAAATACCATATGATTTCACCGATAAGTGGAACCTAATCAACAAAACAAGTAAGCTAAATATAGCCAGCAACATTGAAATAAAGAACAAACTGACAGTAACCAGACGGGAAGGAGGAGAGGGATAAGGGGGGGTAAGAAGGGGAAGGGTAGTCAAGGAATATGTATAAAGGACCCATGGACAAAGCCAAAGGAGGGTAGGATTGAGGGTTCAAGGTGGTCATGGGTGACGCGGGGGAGAGTAATGGGGGGGAAATGGAGACAACTGTACTTGAACAGCGATTAAAAAATTATGAACTATAAAAAGGAAAATAATCAAGATTTGAAGAAAGATAGATGAAGTTGAAAACCGAAACACAATAGAGAAAATCAATGAAACCAAAAGATGTTTCTGTGAAAGGATTAATACAATTGATGAAACTCTAGCTAAGAAAAAACTATCAAGAAAATGTTTCCTACCATGTTACATTTAATGTTTCGTGGCTTAAAATCTACTGTGTCTGATATCAGCATCACCATTTCTTGATTTTCATTTGTCTACTGTTCTTTTCTTTCTATCCCTTTGTTTTTAGTCTCTAAATCTGGATTTTGGTTTTTGGTACAGGTTTGTATATAGCTTATTGTTGGATCT
>PVJD01012942.1:0-36926 GCA_004026545.1 Mormoops blainvillei | reverse complement strand
GAACAATAGCCCCGCATTCCTTTTATGCAGGGCTAAGCAGGGGAGGGTATTGGGAGGAGTAGTATAGATTTGGCACGAAGGGGCTTACAGAAGTGGGAGAGAAACATTTACAGCATTAGTCAGGGCAGACAGCGTCTCAACACCTGCAGCAGGGCAGATAACATTTCATTTCGTCCTTGGTGTCGGCCCTGACTCCCTCTACACTGGTCGTGGAGTAAGGAGACCAAAAGAATAATTGGAGGGCAATACCTTTTGTTTTATTTTTGTTTTAAAATAGTGAATACTTACTATATAGCTATTAAAAGAAAAAAATTAAAAAAATTTTCACAGGGAATATGTTTATTGATTTTGAGAGTGAGTGAGAGAGAGGGAGAGGTGGAGAGAGAGAGAGAGAGAGAGAGAGAAACATCAATGTGAAAGAAAAATATCGCTAGGTTGCCTCCTGTACATGCCCTGACAGAGGAAGGACCCGCAACCTAGGCATGTGCTCTCACGGGGAGAGAATTGATCCCACCACCTTTGGTGTACAGGACAATGCTCCAACCAACTGAGCAACCCAGCAAGGGCAAGAAAAGAGTAATTTGAAGAGCTATCAAGATGCAATTTACTAAGTAAAACACATAGGGTGATTTATTTAACAGCATCCTTTTTTTTGTTCATTTATAAAACAGATACTACTGACAAAACTTTCCTACAATGAGACTCTAGGTATGCGCTGTTTGTATGAACGTGGAGAAAGTCATGGATGGGTTGGTTACCAGGCTGGGGGCACTGATGACAATGGTGATCCAGCCACTAAAAACAGTGTGCTAATCAGTGAGCATATGTTATTCCCATACATTTTGAAGAGAAAGATAAAAACAATTTAAAAGGGAAATTATTTATTGCTCAAATAGTACCCGAGTAATGTAATGAACAATTTAAAAGAGGAAATAGTGTTACAGGGGGATCTGGCAAATCGCTGGAGGGTAGGGGATGGAACCCCAAGGTGATTCAAAAGGCTGCCCTCCATGGAGTGGGGGAGGGGTCGGGAAACACGGAGGCTGCGGAAAGCTGCAGCTGCAGCCAACTTGTGACAGATTTCCATACTCCCGGGGTAAAGGGTAACGAAACTTCCATGTGATGCTGCTCACAGCTAGAAACCCTTCCCCCTTCTGCTCATGGCAGCAAGAGGAGGGGCAGACGCACTGTACAGGCTCATGGGCATGATGAACGCTAGCCTGCATTGACCGGGAATTTGGACGCTTCTGCTGCACATGGGATTTTGGGCCCAGACTTTTAAATGAAGAACACATAGAGGCTCACCCATTTTTTTCCCTTCCCCTTCCCCTTCCCCTGTTGGAGGGGTGGTGGGCCAGCAGGTTCTGGGGACGAAGTGGTCTGACAGCAAACCCTCCTGACGTGAGAAGCAGCAGCGATGTGGCACTGCGCTGTGGGCGGTCCTGTCCAGCCAGGTGTAGGGTGCACTGGTGAGCCAACAGCCAGAGGGACAGGGTGTAGGTGCTGGGCAGGTGGGCAGCATGTGGAAGAATGGTCTGTGCTTTTAGGAGAACTCTGGTCAGCCGCAGAGTCCAGAAAGACCCCTGAACCCAAATTGCAACCCGGAACCAGCTGAGCCGTCCGGCTGATCCTGCTGCATCGGCCTGTGTTTCCCCGCACGTGGTTTTTTTTGAGTGGGAGAAGGAGCTCTCAGGGGCAGCCTAGGACTGGTCTGATCTGTCCTGGCAAAGGGTGACAAGGTTATTTTTCTTTGGGGGTTTTAAAGGGAATGGGCTCTAAGGCAGAAGCCTGACACTCTTCCAAAATTATGTAGCTTTTGAATAAATGACCTCTTTCTTTTTTCACCAAAGCTGTGCGTGTGGAGTTAGCCTGTTGGGCGCAGGCAGTAGAATCCCACCTGCTGTTCGGTAACAATAGCGTCATCCAGAGAGCATCAGTCTTATAACTCATACCCTCACAGTTTTCTCTTGCTTCACTTGTCCTAATAGATGTGTTATTTTTTCATAGTTAAAGTTATAGTAAAAATAGAATTTTACTGTTTTCCTGACTTACCTTTATATTAGGTATAATATTCCCTGTTTCTATATTCTTCATGATTATGATTATTGACACATTAATAAAATACTGTAGAAAGGCTATACACCATAATTTACTTAACCATCATTTAACTACTGGTATTTAAATGTTTGTACTTTTTTCTTTTTAAAAACATTAAAATAATATATGTGTCTGAATAACACTTTTTTAAAATCTTTTTTCATGTTAATTTCTTAAACCCCCAGATTTAGAGTTTTAGAAATGGATAAAAATTATGAATATCATCATTGTAATATACTCTAAGGGCTTACTCCTATTTCACATTCCCTAAAGCATTAGGAAAACTGGTTATAAAAATGCCATGGGGAAGTGCAGAAGTGTCTGTTGGAAAAGTGCTATTTCTGGTAGAGTTAGTGGGCTCAGTTACTTGATATTTCCAACTTGGAGAAAAATAAATGCAAATCATAGTGTCCCGGTACTTTGAAATAGGGCTATAATTGTCATTGATTTTGCTTCTTGATGATGAATTAGACCTTGAAATTCCGAGAGCCAAACTTGTGAATATATAACAAGCAATATGTAGCTATCAAGAAATAGTTTTCAACTAGGCATTAGTTTTGGTTCAAGTCAGACTGTAACAAAGAGATACATAAAAAAAGTTGTCTCAACAACCTAGAAATTTATTTCTCTTACACATAATAGTCTAGACCTAGCCAGGCAAGCTGGGGGAAATTAAGTGGCATTGCTCTGTGACCATCTCTTGGCACCCAGGTTCCTTGGGCAGCTCTGCATTCTCAGCCAGTAGATATCATCTCAAGGTCCAAGCGGCCTTCTTCAGTGGGTTGGCATTTTCTGGCCAGTGACAAGTGGGAAAGAGGAAGGGAAGATAAGCAGTTTCCTGATTTGACGCAGGAGTTAACACATGACACTGCTAAGGAGGAGTCGCATGGCCACAGCCACTTGCAAGTAAGGCTGGGAAACGTGGCCTGTGCCTTGACATCTATGTGCCCAGAAAGAGGGAACGAAAACTAAAGGGCCTTCCCCAGGCTCTGCCGCTGGCTAGGCCATGTTTCCAGAGCTTGATGAAGAAAGAATGTGTGAACCCTGATACCTGGAGTTCAGAGATCAAATAATCAGAAAAGGTGATACACCTTAGTGGTCACCGTGGTAAGAAAGCTGAACTTCCTGTTCCTAACTCCTAGAAAAATGGGCAGTTTGTTTTGTTTGCTTCAGGCATGCTCACCAGCAGATTGAAAATGATAGCTTATTTTACAGTGTTATCATAAGAAATAAGCAATTCTAAGATATAAAATACAAAAACTTCCTGATTATGCTGAGAAAATATAAACGTATAAAGTAGAAAATATTGATATTCACTAGTTTCTGTCATCCAGATAAGTATTCATATGAATATGTATACTTCTCATAGTAAATTTAAAATCATAATATGTGTACAACTTTGTATAACTTCCATTAACGTTACATTATAATCATTGTTCATACCACTAAAAAGTCTCTGAAAATATGATTTTTAGTGACTCTCCATAATAAGGGTTTTTTCTAATGTCTTTTAGAATCTTTTTTAAGTTTCCAAAGATTGAAAACTATGCTTAACCATATGCTGGCTGGTGTGGCTCAGTGGATTGAGCACACTGGCCTGTGAACCAAAAGGTTGCGGGTTTGATCCCTGGTCAGGGCACATGCCTGGGCTGTGGGCCAGGGTCCCTAGTTGGGGATATGTAAGAGGCAACTGATCGATGTATCTCTCACACACTGATGTTTCTCTCCCTCTCTTTCTTCCTCCCTTCTCTTCTCTCTAAAAGTAAATAAATCTTTAAAAAAAAACAGAAAACTATGTTTAACAATTAATTGTTAAATGCCAACTGTATAACATATATGTAAAAGGTATCTTAGGGGTAGACCTAATTTAATGTCTGCATTTTATAAGTCAAGAAACTGAGGCCTGTAGATGATGAAGCAATGGCTATATATCACAAAATAGTAATTTCCTGTTTTCTGATTTCTGGTCAAGTTCTTCCACCATGCTACTCAACACACATTATACTCTTTTAGAGAGTTTGCTGTCTCAGGAGGACACAAATAAAGTCCTATATAGCCTTCAAATGGCAACTCATAAAAGGCGTCCTTCATGAAGCCCCCTGGTGTCATGGGTGGGGCATGCTTGTGACAAATAGCACAGCCATCCTCAGACTTTCTGGTCTTAGGATTTCTTCATAGTCTTAACAATTGTTGAGACCCAGTGAGCTTTTCTTTATGTGAGCTCTGTTTATTATATTTTCTATATCAGAAACTAAGCCTGAGAAAGTTTAAATATATAAAAATGACAATGACAATTATAGAAAACATAATTAACTATAATTTTCCAAATGAAAGAACAATTCAGTGGTAAGAGTGGCATTACATTGCTCTTTTGCTAATTTCTTTAATGTCTGGCTGAATAGAAAGGTAGTTGGATTCATTTTTTAAAAAATCCTCATCCAAAAATGTGTTCATTGATTTTATAGAGGAAGGAAGGAAGAGAGAGAGAGAGAGAGAAAGAGAAACATTGATGTGAGAAAGAAACATCAATTGGTTATCTCTTGTATGCTCCAACCTGGGACCAGACCTGCAACCTAGACATGTGCTCTGATCTGAAATTGAACTTGTGACCTTTCGGTTCCCAGGCCGATGCTGCAATGAACTCAGCCACACTGGCCAGGGCAGTTTGTAATCTTTCTTTTAGTGAAAACAATGTTCCATGAAAAAACTGGTTAGTGCAGCTTACAATCCAAATAACTGCACAAAGTGTTTTTCTTTGACACAGTCATCACACTTTGATATGCTACCGTATTTTACCTATACTTCTCATTTTTAGCACACAGAATATTAAAAAGACATGTGTGCTAGGGTTGAGATTTAATAAAGTTAATAATTGGTACTACTTCCTTAATTAAGTGCTTAAGTGAAACTGGCTTTTATAAAAAAAACAGTGGTGATGATTTCAGTGATTGCTGGTATAGCTTTGTGCCCCTGCCTTGATTCACGCCAGGGACCAGCAATTTTAACCACCATCGGTGCAAATGTCCATGCAATGGAAAATGTCAGATTATTATTATGAAGTTGTTTTGACCTTGTTTACCGCTGGAAGGGTCTCTGGAACCTCTAAGTGTCTGTGAACCACCCTGTAAGAATTTGTACCCTAGAGGATGGGGATGGTGAGGTGCGGGGGCTGTGGGAAAGGCCAGGAGGAGGGCTCCGAAATCTGACTGACCTGAGTACAGGCACTGAATGCCCAAGCAGGCCCGGCGGTTAAAGCCGAGAGGGGACCCTGACAAGGTGGGTGCCAGTGCAGCGGGCTCTGGCTGGAAAGGGGAAGAGTATCAAGGAGTGCAGAGCTGAGTAAGAAAGAGCTGGCCGAGAGCAGGCAGGATTAATTGTGAAGCTGACAGCAATCAACTTTACCAAATTTAACTCAGTTTGTGGATGGAGTAAGCCCTTGCCTAGAAGTGGAACTGGCACACGTTGTTGTTTATTCCTTCACACGTATCCATGGTCTCCCTTCTGACTGGTAGCTTCCGGTGGGCAGGACCCAAAGGAGTTGCTTGATAAATATTTTTAGAAAGAATAAAGGTATTTGCACTATTGTTTACTATAAAATATAATAAGAACAGAGTACCAACACTGGATATTAAAAAATAATGATAGAATAGATTCAGGCAGAGAGAGAGGAAAATAACACCAAGTCAGGCTAAGGGAGAAGGGCACACTAAGCAGTTTTTAAAAACATTAAAATCCTCAAGGAGGTTAAGCAAAGCAGACTTTGCATCCTGTCCCTACCTCGCCCCATTTCATTACCTACCATCTTTAGTTTTGCTTACCCTCCAGGTGACTGTAATATTTTATGAATGCACCTTGCAGGGGAACTGTGTGGACTGGAAATAGACTGACAATACTAGAGACTGCCAATACTAGATGAGGAACTGCATTTGCTCCTTCTAGAACCAAATCATGCTAGAAGACTTTGTTTCTGTGCTTTGTGTAGAAATAAGAAACCAGAAAATCACATCAACTGAATTCGACAGTAGAATAACATAGCTTCTGTGAGAGACTATCTGGCTATAATCACAGATTAAATCCCACAGTCTGTCACCCAAGGTGATATTTATTAATAACCTTAAAAAATAACCTTATTAATAACCAGTATGTTGGCCTTTGTACATATGATCCCATTAATACACAATAACCTTGTAAAATTATTTTATTAATAAGAATAGAGGCTCAGAGATATTATGTAACTTGTTCAAGGTCAAAGAGTATAAAGAATTCAAGCCTGAACTGTTCTACAAGTGGTTGTGTTGGGAAGGAGATAAAGGAGTTTGGGAGGGTGGGGCATATTTTAATTTGAAATACTACCTTTGACACTAAAGGGAAAGAGTTGTATTTAATTGCTGGCAAATTAAGGATTTCTCTGTAAATAATACTTAGCAGCTTCCTCAGGGCTCATTTCACTAGTCAAAAGGGAATAAATTATCTACCTTTCGGAGGTAGATGCATAGTTGGAGGGTATCAGACTGCTGTTCAGCTAATTGCTTTTCTGATGTATTAAATGGTTATGATTCCAAAAGGTGAGCAGTTTATTTCTTGCAGACCAGTCAGCCCAAACCTAGTATCTGTAATAATTACTATAATGAAATGTATATTCGTACTGGAAAAGAGCTTGTTAGGAGTTGCTAGGAGGGCGAAAAGCAAGAGAGGTCATCGACAAGAGTAAACTAAACCGTCAGTCCTTCATGGTAGCTACCAATTAGAGTAGGTAATCGAGTTGTTTAATGGCTATTTTAATTTTTACAAGCTATGAGTTTTTAGATTGAAAAATTATCTCTTGAATTATTAATGTGCACTGAATTGAAGTACTGAGTTACCATAGAAATCACCTTCAGTACTATTAACTCTAATTATGTTGCATCGCCCTTAATGTGTTTCATAAGTAAAGCCGTGTCGTAGCAGCTACATACATCCGTGTTACTTTGTAATTTAAGACTATTCTTTTGTCAATGTCTTTGATAAAGTAAATTCTCTGAAAGGCACTCAGTTTATACACTTAAACAAAGAATTTGTTTCCTGGTAGCAAATATCATATCAGAATCCTATTACTTGGGCTTCATTTTCTTATATTTCTTTTTTTCACCTTACATCTCTTAGACAGCTTGATGCCATCCATCTGTCCACCCCTCCATTTTTTAATGCATTGTATGAATTAAGCACCAACTACACACAAGCCTTTGTGCCAGGTAGGCACTATAAGGCGTATAAAAATAAATCACACACCATCCATCTTGTATTAACTTTGTAATCTAGCAGTAAGAGTAGGATACACATATAGATTTTACATATATAAGAAAGTTTTTAGTAACTACCAGAAGGGTTCATATGTAAAATGTTGTTGGGAGAAAAAAATCACTTCTGGATAGAAGCAGGCATTTCCAACTGGATGTCTCATACTTAATAGGCAACAGTTTAAAGACACTTTATTATAAATCGTTAAGGCCCATCACAGCTTCTGTGTTTAGGGACACCAGGTAGCATTTTAATGCTACTCCCGGTGGCCATTTTAAACAGTGAAATCGCCAACAAGAAACACAACAATTAGAAAAATTTGGCACTAAATAGAGTGTGGAAAAGATACTTGTTTACATTATGAAAAACAACAAGGCAATATCACCTTGCTCAGACTCCACTGGGAGTGTGTGCTTGGGATGATTCAAGTTGTTCACCTCTCTGGGCATGTCTGAAAATGACTACGAAAGTTCTGCCAGTATTGATTTTGGAGTTATGAATAAATATTAGCAAGTAGGTATTTGAAAATTCAGTGTCTGCAAATAATGAGGCTAGACTCTATTTTCTATTTTTTTTATGATATGAATCTAAGTTTTTGTGGTAAATTTTGTGAAGGCATGCAATCAAAATAATCAAAATCTGATTAGAACTATGTCTCTCCTATCGTAATGCCTTGATTATGACTCAGATTCTAACAAAGTTCTGAGACATTTTCAGCTAATGCTAATACATACTTTCAGGAGGTAGTGAAGACCCCTGAAGTTCACAATCAACAAACTGAGGCATGGTGGTCTTCTGCCTTCTTTGACAGTTCTCCTGGGCCCAGATATTACTTTTGGTTGGGTCCCTTGGAGTCCCTTTGCCCCAAGTCTCGCAAGGCCTGCTTGAGCAGCAACTGTGGTCCTTTCCACAATATAAAATAGAAGTAACACGATCAACTCCCTTTTTCCCTCTGATTCATCTTTCTGGAAACCACTATGATTTCCACAGCAATCTCTTATTCCCTAACACAGGCCCATTCTAAACTTCAAAACATTCAAACATTTCCAAGTCTATTTCATTTGCAGCAAAGCCAATGTTTTTCTAAAGTATCCCAAGCTAAACATTTTATTATTTTAATTATCTTATATTGTAACATTTCACATTTCACTCTCTCATTGTACATTTTCTTTCTACTGGATAGTCTACTTGTTACCGAATGGGGCCTGTTTCGGGGAGGGGCTCAGATACTGTTAGTGAAACAACACCCCACCTTCCCCGGGGTCCCTCTGTTCTAGGTTCTTTAACCGCCACCCTTAGAAATTATGGCTCTCAATGTCAGGGCTTGGTGAAAAGGAAAGGAACTATTTATTCAAAAGTTATACAGGTTTTGAATAACAGCTAAATGTCGCCATTAAATTTCAAAATCCCTTTAAAACACCCACCAACACACACAGTCCTGCCTTCCCCCACCTTTGCCCTGTCAGTCCAGTCAGGCCACTCAGGGGTACCGTCCTTCAGGAGGAAAAGGACGGTAGTCCAGAGCTCGGCTAGGCAGGCCTCTCGTGGTTCCCAGCACCATGAGCTGTCTCACCGCGATTTCCAGCTCTTAATCCAAACCCACGTGGCACCTTCTCATGGCCCTCTAGCAAGAGTCCTTTCTCCCCTTTTCTTCCTGCGTGGTCTTCACTTGTTCCCCGGTGGCGGGGGAAGGACCTTCTCTCAGTTCTTGTGCACAGGCACAGGAGCTCCTTCCCAGTCAACTCTGGGGCTTAAGGTATGCAAACCTTCCTGGTTAGCCTTGTTGATATGCAAAATAACCATTTTGCATATGAGGTATGAAGCTATTTTGCTGTTATTGACACATGAAATGACTCTCAATGGCCTATGCTCCACAGCAGGTCTGAAACTGGCTGGTTATCGGTATACAAAGTAACTCAGAAAGGCCCTCCCTCCACGATGGCCCGCCTTGGGGTAGGGGAGGGAGAATATCTTATATTTTTCTTGGACATCCCACTTTCTGGACATGGTTACAAGTTCCCCTTTGGGGGGCCCTGGCTGGACCCTGTTACATACTGAATAGTCAATAGTTTACAGAAGTTTAACTATTTTTATTTTTGGTGGAGATGTATGAATTGATTAGAGATAATTTTATAATTGTTATTAAAAAGTTAAAAAATAAAGGTCAATAAGAGACAGTATGCAAGTGTTGTAGAAGAAATTTAAGAAAGTGGGACAAGAAGGGACAAAGCCTGGGATGTGAAAAATGAGGTTATGAAAACAAACCTAAGGCTACTTTGACACTGACCAAAAACTGGAAGGTTTACTAATCGATGTGCACAAGCCACAAAATACATTTTATTATCTTTTGGGGCATACTGTTGGCTAGTCAAATTTTCAGGATAAAATAGCTAATAGAATATAAACAAACAAAATGGTGGGAGTATAACTAAGTACAGACATTGTGAAGGGAAGTATTGTACATACTAAAATTCAAAATAGACCTTGCATTTCCACTTCTAAGGATATAAGTAAAAGAAACTATTGGGCATATGTAAGTAAAGTACATGTATAAGGTTGTTTACCCGAGCACAGCAGATCACGGAGACAAACAGAAAATGTTCTGAACATAAATCAATAGAGGACTGGTTAGAGAAATGTTAATTTATCCATGTAAGCTACAATTATGTGGTTTTAAAGATGATGGTGTAAATTATTTTTATAGGCCAATAAAGATGAAAGATACCTAAGATGTAGCTTTATTTAAAAGAAGTCAGGCTAGCAACTGCCATAATCATTTTGTAATAGTTTTTTGTGTGTATATTATATATTTCCATGCCTATACGTGTATATATGGGCAGGGGAAACATGCAACAGGCTATATGTCAAGTACTGGCAGTCCTCATTTGGATCTGCCGTGAGCGTTCCTGGTACTTTTCGCTTTACGTCTTTATGTATTATCTATAGTTTTGCGAAGATACTACGCTACTTTCATTTTTAAGAGTCTAGGTAAAACCAGGGTTTGTTTTTCTGGTCTGTGGAGGGGGCGTATAGAAATTGAGTCTGAGCAGGAAGACAGGATTTGGTAAGAACAGAGTTTACCACCCAAAGTTAAATTTCCTTCCATCGCCTTATATTTTAATATACAGACGATGTATCATGGAAATGTATAACTGAAAACTGTATCATTTTATTAACGATGTCATGCCAATAAATTAATTAAAAAATAAAATGAAAGAGAACAAAATTCTGTCGTCGTGCTAAAATCTTTAGCCTGGGGTTCCAACCTGACTTGGAATAAAGGCAGGGTTTTGCGAATGGAGACTATTTATCAACTTCTGAATTTGTTAGTGTGTCCAGATATCTTGAATCTCCCAGTCTCAAGCTTTGAGTACAGTAAAAAATTGGCCGATACTGAAACTTGTTTTGAGGCAGTTCTTGAAATCCAGGGTAGGCAGAATTTCCCTGCTGATCAAAGTCATCATATGGCTTGTACATCTTTAGCAAATTAGCACAGAGGAGAGGGGAGATGAACTATGGGCCAGTTTGACACTGGAGTGGGCTTCCACTGGGGTATATTCACTCATTTTACCTCAGATGAATTGGATTCAATTGCTTTTTTTTTCTTTTAATGCTAAGAGGAAAGTTTTCCTCGCGTCCTTGTCAGGACAGCCAAATCCTGTACTGCCACCTTTCAGTAGGTTTATCTTAGGAAAGACTATGAAATAATCAAGATAATTTTATATATGTTCAAGGTTTTTAACTCTTAACACCTACATAGTTTAAATTTTTATTTTAATTTAATAATAAATTATATATGCTTATATAAAATAGTCAGACAATATAAGTGTATTTTAGGTAAAAAGTAAAAGCCCTGTCTTTTAATTTTGTCTCCATCCTTTTACTCCCGAGATGATAACACAATGATAACTGCTTTGTGTTTTTCCAGACACATATACGTGCATCAGAATTGTTTTCCTCCACAAGATTTTCAATGCGATTTAAAAAAAAAACCTCAGTATTGTGGTATAGAAATTAATGTCTGCATGATATAGCATAATGTGGGTATATCATCATTTACTGAACCATTCCAATGACAAGTGACATTTAGGTGGTCTCCATTTTTTCTCTTTTAATTAATACTTAAAATATATTTTCCACACTAACATGTTATGTAAGTCTAGAATCCCAGATGAAGAGTTGTTGTGCTAAAAGTATGAGAATTTTGATAGACCTTACTGCTACAATCATGTATCAGCAGAATTTATGAGGGGTTTTAGAGCACTTCACAAACCTGGGTGAGACCATTTCTCTCTCCCAACCACCTGCTTTGCCTCCTCTAACATGAACTGGGTCTGATAGACGGAACACCAGGATCAAATTGTTCGTAACTGAGGTTTGACTAAACTGGGAACATGATCTGTACACCTAGAGTACAGCCAGGCCCTTTTGAGAGACACAAATGTTCTTGTAAGGACTTGGGAATTTGAACAGTATTGAATAGCTTATCTAGACTCAATGTGCTGCTAAAAACAGGAACAAAAGAGCAATGAGCTTAATGGAACTGCTGCTTCCCTGAAAATTATTTGATACTTTAGTTTCTGATGTCTGTCTTAGAACAGCACATGAGGATTTTATTTTAAAATCTTGTGATGAAGAATCCTTTGTCCTTCATAGGAAGTCTCTCTAGGGTGTAGGAAATATTAAAATAACAGCCCCACAGGCGTGATAACATCAGCCTAACTCAGAACATACGTTCCTATCCTGATCAAATATCAATTTGGGAGATTTAGGGTGACAGTTTTCCTTAAGGCTCCACCGAGAATGACTTGGGCTCCTCGGAAGTCAATTTATACGGTGTAAAGTTTCACAAACAATATTACATGCTATAAACAACAAGGACCTGATTGCTGGTTTCCCACTCCCTGGAACTGTCAACACCTTTTGGTGATGACAAAGCTTGGCAGTGTATTGAAATAGCATGGTAAATTTCAATTTGACAGATAGTTGCTTAAGTCAGCAATTTTCAACCTTTTTCATCTCATGGAACACATAAATTAATTACTAAAATTCTGTGGCACACAAAAAGATATATTTTTAGCTGATCTGACAAAAAAAGTGTGTATAATTTTGATTCATTCCCACTGGATGGCTATTATTGTGTTGGCTGCTGTCATTTTTTTAATTGATGATGATGGTTTAAGGGAAAAGAGGTCAGTGTCGCTGACTGGTCAGGTATTGCATATTTAAAAAAAATTTTGGAACACCCGTTGAAAATTGCTGGCTTAAGTTATTGGGGAATAACAATATTATAGAAAAAACCAAGAGTAATGAACAGTCGGGCCATTTCAGCACAGAGCCAGAGTGTGGATGGCCGATGAAGCAAATTCACTCAGGTGTAAGTCGGTCACTCAACACACTCTTACTTAGTATCTCCTAGACACCGGTCTGCATGTACAAAGAGGTAGAAGTCCCCACTCTCATGGATCTTATGTTCCAGCAAGTGGTATGACAATTACGTGAAGAAGTTTAAATCAAAATGTAAAGAACTGCTCTTCTGGAGATGTTTGGAGTTGATGACTATCTCTGGAAGGAGGTACTCCTACCTGAAAATGGAGTGCTAGGGCTCTGGAGTTGTTGGAGATGATGGTGTAGAGTGTGGGTGACTTTGGGCGTTTCCTTTGCTTTAAGGAGATGATGAAACTTCTCTGACACAACTGGTTTTGTCTTGACTTTATTCACAGTAAGAATGTGGCAGCTGATAAGAAGTGGCACTTCTGGTGCCTTGCTTTAATGGCAGTCCCAGTGGTCGCTGAGATCAAAACCCAGTTACGCAAATGACATTGACCTCCCCGGTTGAGTTCTTACTACCTCATTTCCTGGTAGAGCTGTCAAGTAGCAAATTAGAATTCTTTCTCCTCTCAATAACTGAGATGTTTTCACACACATTCCTGGTTTTTACTGACAGTCAAACTCATGGACATGGACACTAGCTGAATGATTTTATACTTTTTTAAAAAAGATTTTATTTATTTTATTTTTAGACAGAGGGGCAGAGGGAGAAAGAGAGGGAGAGAAACATCAATGTGTGGTTGCCTTTCCCACGCCCCCTACTGGGGACCTGGCCCGCAACCCAGGCATGTGCCCTGACTGGGGAATGGAACCGGTGGTCCTTTGGTTCTCAGGCCGACACTCAATCCACTGAGTTACACCAGTCAGGGCTGAATGATTTTCTACTTAAGTCGTAATTGCCTGATTTTATTAGGGACCAAAACTATTCTTGGATTTGCACAGTGGAATGCAAATCAGATATGATACTCTCATATCATGATTGGAGACTCTATGCCAATTAGAGAATAATAGCTTGCAAATGGAAGGGGACTTGATCCTTTACTGGCTAAGGTAAATAAAAGACTCTTGGAAAACTAAAGGGTTGATTTCCATCACAGGAATGAAGCTTTTGTTATACAATACCTGTTGCTACTTAAAAGAAAACATACTTTTCCCCAAATACTTAAATTTCTAAATAGTTCAAATAATAGGTGGAAACTGGAACATAATAAATATGTGTATTAATTGATCCACCACATATCTATTGACTATTGCGCTAGAATTAGGATACAAGGAGAAACAAGGAGTAATCCCTGTACCAAGGCATTTATCCTCTAATGTTATTAAAAAGGGAATTATAGGAAAAGCTGCACGAGTACCTAGTCCAGATCCTAACTTCAAGTTCTTCTTGTTCTAATTGCATGTGATGTTAGTGTTGTCTTTATTTAAATCTCACGATAACTGACAGGAAAGGACACTTGCCCAGGAATCACAAAGTAAGCACGAAGAACTTTTTAGTTTGGAAACTGTATCAGTCTGAAAAGGCTAGATGCTATGACAAACATTCCCCCCAAATCTCACTGGCTCTGCGATTTATTTTTTGTTCACATCGTAGTTCAGGGGGGATCAGGTGTGCTTATGGTGAGACTGCACTCCTTTAGGCTCTGCCATCCTCTGAGGCCTTGAAGTTCACCTCTGAATTCTCTGATTCTGGCTGGGAAAAACGAGGGAAAGGTTTGTGTAGAGGGTTAAGCAGAAGTTTCATGGGTTAACCTGAAGAATGTGAGGTTCCTTCTGCCTCCATTTTATCCAGAGCCCAGTCACATGGTCATATGAAATTTTAAAGGAGACTAGCATATATCTTTGCTGTGTGCCAGGAAGGAAAGGAAATGGATTAGTGAACACGTTGAGTAGTTATTGCTAGAGAGGACTTTGATAAATTGTTGGATTAAGCATCTGCTGTCTGCGATGGTCTTTATGTCAGGTAGGTCCCACAAGGGTTACAAAAAGAATTTACACACTATTGCTCCTATTGCCAAGATTACAAACCAGTTAGAAGAATGACGCCCATAAAGAAGTTGTTATGAAACCAGAAAGTATGTTATAATTACCCCAAATGAGAAAATGGTACGAAAAATGCTTTATGAGTTGGTGGAAGAGAAATATCCCTTCTGGATACAGGGGAGGGTGACGTCTCCAACTGGATGCGTCTTAGGTACATCGAATTCCACATGACCCAAAATAACACACCAGGATCGCTCCAAACTTGTCTCTCTCTCCTACAGTCACCTTAGACAAGTTGCACCAAGCTCCAAATCTCCATGTTCCAAATTTAAAATAGAGACATGATCTCAGAGGATTATGGTGAGAATTCACTTACTGTGGAGCATCTACTCTTACACTGTTTCCTTTCCTAGGTTTTGGGGATATAATATTGAAAAAAAGAGACAAAAATTCCTGCCCTCATGGAGTTAAGTGGAGCATGCAATAATTCATAAACCGTAAAATTTGATTCAAGTGCTCCCTTGTACTTGAAGACGGGTGGTCTTCAGCACCACCTGTGCAACCCTGGTGTAACACTGCCATAGTGGCCGTCATGTCTGGGTTGCTGGGAGAATCATGAGCTGTCTGTGCATAGACACACGCCGCTGCCTGCCCCACGCCAAGGCGGTGCAGCCCATCACTGTGCGGTCGCAGTGGTGAAAGTTGCCCGGCAGCAAGCTAACACCTGTGATTCGCATCATCAGCTTTCGTGACTTGCAATTTGAGCTTTGCATTTAAAGCCATTGTGGCTTTTCTTTAGCTATAGCTTTTTTAATACATACACCATGTTCCTTATAATTGGCAGACATGAGTCTCCGATTGTGCCATCTCCTGCTGCTTTGAAGGGCAATGGCCTCTCAGATGCCTTGCCCATACCTACCTTGATGCAAAGAAACCCTCCAAATTCAGTTTAAAAAGAACCCCCGAATCCAAAAACCCATCTAGCTGTTTTTGTGTACTACAGTGACAGACAAAGATACTTGAGTTTATTAGCAGAGGTGTCATCTCTTCTCACTTGGGGGTTATGTTCTAAAATCAGCACATAAAGTTAGTGAACATCTCATGTCAACAAGATTGCCCTTGAAAGTCCCTGAGGAAGAGCCATGGCAGGTTCCAATGCTGTCTCCCAGCTGCTCAAACCCTGTGGGTTTGCCTATCCTTTTTTTCAGTTGAGCATCTGTTGGATCTGTCTCATGTTTAAAGAGAATATTCACAGAAACGAAGTCTTCAAACAGCAGAATCACAACTGAGGTGCTAAGGGTCTTGGGAAACAAGAATCCCAGAGAAGACCGCAGCTGCAGACTGACTTCTCCCCTTCCCCACCTGAGGCTGTCCTTTGGGCCTGGAACTAGGGGTGGGGTTCTATGTTGGGTGAAACAGGCAGCCTCTTTTCTCTCACTGTTTAAATTTGCTCCTTCTTCAAAAGGTATGTGGTTAAATTTGTATAAATTTCTTGTCAGTTGCGCTCCTAGCCACCACTTGACCCCTCCTTCTTTACCCTGTTGGAACCTTCAGAGTTTTGTTGTTTGGCTGTCAGGACCATTTCCAGAACTGAATCTAAAGCCAGCTGATGGGGGAAGGGGTAGAGGTTAAAGTGGAGACGCGCAGGCGATACAAATGACTGGCTTGATAAAAGGCAGGTAACAGTTTTCCTCAGAAAACAATAGACCGAAGGACGGACGTTTGTTGGGGGAGGGTGGGATGAGAGACCTGAAAAAAAAAAAGTGTGAGCTTTTGGGATAAGATCTGGTGAAGAAGATTTTTAGGATACATTGCTGTGTGTTGCAACATGAATGTACGTTTGATGCCACAGCATCAAACGTGGGACACTTGTTCGGTCCTCTCCCGGAACTGCTCCTGCTGTACAAAGCATTGCACTGCCCTGTCTTGTTGACATCGAGTGAATATTTTGAGCAACAAACTATGAGCAGAAGGGCTGAAGTTCACGGCTGGAGGGAAGCTGTGAGAGTCCTCACATAGTAGTGTATGGTTCTTCTTGTCCCTTTGCAGAGGCAGCCATATCCGCTTAGGCCTGGCATGAAGGTGATACAGAGCCAAGCAAAGGTGATTTAGGATGGACAAGTAGCAAGGACAGCACTGAATGTTTGTTGTATAAGCTGCATTTGGGGGCTATTTGTCACCTCTGTGTAACTTGCCTTGAACAGGCTGGCACGAAGCCTCTTTAAAAGACTTCAGTAAACACTGAAATTTATTCTTTGGTCTTTTTTAGATAGCAGGAATTCTGTTTCTTTTCAATGTGAATGGTTGTGAGTAGTTACAAATTAGCTCAGCTTTGCCCATTATTATCAAATAAAAACGGGAACTATTGCAACAGGGGAAAGGGGACTATTTCAGTAAGGAGAATGTGCTGAACGTGTGATCTGCAAGTGTCACAAGAATATGGCAAAAAGGATTTTTCTTTTACAGTGTGGAGCAAACAAGTCTACAAGGAACCCTTCCTGGACGTGGAGAGGATAGGTCAGAGGAGGTCTTCCCTGAAGTCCAGCCTATTTTCCCAAGGGTCCGTCAGCTGCCTCAGGCTGAGGATGGGCCAAAGTCCTGGGGCTTGGGAAGATGAGAGGATCTTAACCAAAGTTTGGTTAACAAGTGCTCTGTTCCCACTGATCAGAGGGGACGTTCAGCTAACCATTTATGAGGCAAAGTTGGGAATCCGGAGCATCTGTATCTGGCCTTATCTTTGGGAAACAAGGCAGGCACCCAGGAATCTCATCTAAGTCATATTGTAGAGGGAATCAAGGCTGATACCAAAGATGAAATGAAATGTTATCTACCCTGACTAATGCTGCAGGTGTTGAGACGCTATCTGTCCTGCTGCAGATGTTGAGACGCTATCTGCCCTGACTAATGCTGTAAGTGCTTCTCTCCCACCTCTGTAAGCCCCTTCGTGCCAAATCTATACCATGCCTCCCAAGACCCTTCCCGCTTGGCCCAACATAAAAGGAGTGCGGGGCTATTGTTCTGGGCTCAGAATTTGGAGTTTGTCTCCTCTGAGCCCGTGCACGTAAATAAAGATTGTGCTCCTAACCCCTCGGTGTCTGGTCATTTTTCCGGAACAATATTGTTACTGAAGTTGGGATTCTTGGGTTCTCTGAGATACAAATCAAGGGGAAGCTCCAGAGAAATTTTCGTTCAGGTTTTATAAAGCATATGCTGGAGCGAAAGGTGCTGCCAGGGGAAATGGGGTTCTTCCAGGGCATGACAAGAAAAGCTTTTCCAGGGACCCATCCGTGGGAGGATGAGGTGTAGTGGTAAGATTTATCGGGGTAGAAAGAAATGACTGCCCCCAGTTGTCCAGCCTTTCACTCACGACCAGATGGCTCAGCTCTGTCTCTCCGTGGCAGAAGTCCAGACTTCACCAAGCCCAGAAGAAGGGCCAGGGTCCAGAAATTCTCTGCTATTGTCCTGGCATCGGCAGGGCATCGCTCAGTCCAGTTCTTGCCAAATCTTAGTCCAGCTCAGTCTCTGTCTTTGACTGGCTTAGTCTCTGTTGTACCAGGTGGGTGCTTGGGAGCCAGCCCACGCTTCGAGCCACGTGACTGCTACGGAGGGAGGGCACGTGAACAAAAACATGCTGCTGAGAGAGGCCTTTTGCCGTGGTTAAGCTTTGATTTTATTACCTCAGGCCCGCTAGCTTTCAAATGAACCAATCTTTCTTCTGGCTCTTCGTGGGCTTGTGCTGGGCCCTCCCTCTATCCAATCTGCTCATTTTCCCAGACTAGACTCCTCCCCCTTATGGACCATCGCCTCATCTCCTACTGTACCTGCCTCATAATAGAAAGATCTCTCGCTGTGTCATCTTGGCTTCTAGTGTGCAAGTGCCCAGCAGAGGAATTTCTCCTTTATTGTTTTACCTCCTCTCGGTAATCGCAGATAATGGTGCGTTGTCCCCAGGGAAGCCTGCTTCCGGAATCCAGTCCCCCGGGCAGAGGATGCAACTTTCTCCTGGGGAGCTGTGAATATTATTGCTTCCTAGTAAGTCAGGCTTACTGTCTGACTCAGCTCCCTAGTTTATTAGGCTTAGTTTCTGATTTTATTTGCTGCCTTCCTTTGTTAATACAGGGAGGTAGCACAGAGGAAAGGAAGGTCCATGGAACTGGCTCGGGAGTTGGCTCAGCTTGGCTGCTTTCGTAAGCTAGGGACCAGGCGGGCTTGTGTGAAAAGACTGGCTTTCTGAAAAAGCAGGCTTGTGGAAGTTTTCATATCAGGGTAGGAGAATCAAGCAGTTAGAAAGGAGGCAAAATTTTTTTTTTGTTTGAGCTGGGGTTTGCGGGAGTTGTGACTTTCTTGTGGACGGCTTATCCAGTGTTTCTTCTGGCCATGTGGCATCATGTGGATTGTGTCCCGGGTCCCTGTGCTGTGTCAATATGGGGAGGAGGTTCTCTGAACTAAGAAGCCATTTCCTCAACACAGAAGTAGGGGTATGTTTCTTCACTTTGCTTTCCAGGGTCACAGGACTCAGGTAAAGTTCCACATGGTCATTAAAGTACTTCAAGGGCTGAAAAAAAATTGTAATGTCTAGTTTAGCCGTCTCATTTTACAAAGGAAGAAACTGAGGCCGAGGAAGATATTTCCACCAAATTCATATAACTAATTAAAGGCAACAGGAGAAGATGCCGGAGGGCTCCTGATATTCTTCTAAGCTTTGTGAATATAAATACAGTGTTACCATGAGATTTCAATGAGATAATTTTGAAGAATCTTTGGAAAGTTGAAAGCAAGACAAAAAAATAAGCTTAGAACATCGAAAATGGACATTTGTTCGCCACCTAATCACCTACCTCCCTCACCCTGCTCTCTGTTCTTCCAGACCTCTTACCTTCTAACACACTTTATTTACCTGTTGTGTAGATTTGTTGTCTCTCTGCACCAAAATACAACTTTTTTGGGAGAAGGGATTTTGGTTTTCTATTTTGCTTACTAATGTATCTTTAGGGCCTAGAATGGTTCTTGGGGGTTAGGGACTTCATAAATATTTATTGAATAATCAATGTGCCCAGGAATCCTTGAGATAAAGAAGCCTCTTCCTCAACACCAACTATTTGGTAGGTATATTCAATCATCCAGCTAACGGTCATGGGAAACCTTCAGAGTACTAGGTGTTTTTCAGGATCTGGGAATCCAGTGGTCATGCTGTTGCTGAGTAGGGACCCGTTTTTTGGGGGGGAGGGTGTCTCAAATACTGTTGCTAAAACAATGAACCCCTTCCCCGGGGTCCCTCTGTTCTAGGTTCTTTGCCCACCACCCTTAAAAATTATGGCTCTCAATGGCAGGGCTTGGTGAAAAGGAAATGAACCATTTATTCAAAAGTTATACAGGTTTTGAATAATGGCTAAATGTCACCATTAAACCTCCAAATCCCTTTAAAACACCCACCAACACACGCAGTCCTGCCTTTGGCCCCCTCTGCCCAGTCAGGCCAGGCAGGGGTGCCCGTCCTTCAGGAGGAAAAGAACAAAACTCCAGAGTTCCGCTGGGCAGGCCTCTCGCGAACGGTTCCCAGTGCCTTCAAGCTGTGCCGCCCCCATCTCCAGTTCTTAACCCAATACCATGTGGTGCCTTCTAATGGCCCACTAGCAAGAGTCCTTCCCCACCCTTTCCATCCTACATGGTCTTTGCATCATTCCCCGTGGTGTGGGGAGAACCATCTCTCAGTTCTCATGCAACCGTGCCATAACTAGGAGAGCTGGTTCCCAGTTACCTCCGGGGGTTAAGTTATGCAAACCTTCCTGGTTAGCCTTGTTGATATGCAAAATGAACGTCTTTGCATATGAAATTTGAAGCGTTCATGCTGTTATTGACATGCAAAATGACTCTCAATGGCTCTGGTCTGTGTCAGGTACGCAGCTGGCCTGTTGTTTATATGCAAAGTAACTCAATGGCCCTGTTCCAGTCTCCCTTCCCCCACGGTGGCTGGTCTTGTTGGGGGTGGGTAGGAGAATATCCTATATATTTCATGGACACCCCACACTCTGGACACCATTACAAATCCCCTTTTGGCGGTGGTGCTGGCTGGACCGTGTTATAATGCTGATGGGGAAGGTTGGCAGCAGCCAGTGATTGGTGAACACGTAAAATCTGAGAGTGACGCCAATGACGCAGAGAATTAATTGAAGGGTTGTCCTGCTTAGACTGGGGGTCTCAGTAGAACTCTCTGGGGTTAGTATTTAAGCTGATGTTGAAAGAACGGAAGGGAGCCTGGCAAACTAGAATAAAAAGCACTCTAGGGATTAGGTTTCCCTGTGATTTTACATTTGCATAGCGCTTTGTCTGTGTTTAAGTGCTTTTTTGTCAATATCACTCAGTGTCTCCAGGGGTTAGGTTTTTGTTAGCACTGTCTGGCTTTGTAAGAAAGGACTTTAGAATTTGCCTCTCATCCAGAATATTGCCGTTTCTGTTTATCCGAGTGGTAAACAGGAAACTAACATTTAAAATTTGGGTTTAATTTGCATGAAAACCTAGATTTTTAATGAATAAAAATGTCTAGCAGTGAGCTAATAAAGGCAGATCTTATATATATGTTGATGTAAGAAATGTCCAAACCTATAAGAATTTTTATGAATTTATTTGATCTAAACTAATGACAATTGCCAGAAAGCAAAATCTCAACAAACTGAGAAAATTCTCTGGAAAATGGCAGTTTTACCACTTATTTTATACATCAGAATCAAAAAGGAATACCTAAGGGTACATGACATTCATTGGTGATAGATCAGGGAGGTGGGAGAAAGCCAAGGGGGTAGGGAATGTCTGGGATCAGATAAAAAGTAAAATGAATAGACACGAGCTTCTTTTACAGGCGTGGGTAAAGGATAGTTAACAGTTAACAATGAACACAATCATGATAACAATAAGGGACTCAGTGGCCTCCTGTTCTGGTGGGAGGTTGTGCCCTGAGGCATCTGAAGAAAAGAAATTACCCTGACATTCCAAAGGTATGTTACTCTAGATGCAAAAAGACAACAGCTCAGTGAAGGTAAAGACTGACCTTTGTCCAGAAAGATACCCACCTAGGATATGACTACCCACAACAATTAGCTTGAAGCTAAAATGTTTTAATTTCAGATCACCCTGCATGGTTACTTAAGGTCTCTGAGTTTCTAAGGCCCACCATGAAGAGCTCCCTGAGCTTGTCAAGGTTAGTATGTGGCCCCTTTTTCATATACACGAACACATACACACACGCACATTCTCGCCCCCACTGTCTCTTCTACATAGGCTTAGAAAATCTTTTATGTGATCTGTACTTACTGTGATGTTGGAGAGCGTTAGCTCAGTCAGAGTCATAGATTCTAAATAAATTTAGCTTAATAATGATATCTAAGTTTTAAGTATATGTTTTGATTATACAGAAAGAAAGGATTGAAATTGATTTTAATGAAAATATAAGGAAGACATTGAATCATTTGACACCAAAATGAGACAGTCACTTAAGTATGTTCAAAAGAAACTTCAGGATAATAAGAATGCTTATTTTAAAAGACTTTTGGATTAGTATCAGGCTAGAACAGAACACCTTTTAAAAGGCTATACTTTAGTTTTTGCCTGCATATTTGTCATATACAAACCTTGACATTTTTGTGAACCACTTATAAACATTAAAAATATATTAGTTGATACAATGAAACAGGATTCCTATAGAATTCCTGAGTAGCCATTGACAGGTCTGTACAATGATTTCTAAGTTATGTTTGCGATGAGGAATCTGAGATGTCGTCAGAAAAATTTATCTATTCATCAAGTATTTGTTGGATGCCTAGTGTGTGCCTGGCAATGTGCTAGGGATCGAGGGTACGGGAATGAAAGCCACCCTGCTACCCTTGGTAAGCTCACATCTCTCGGTCAGTGAAAACCATAAAACTTGTTAAGTGCTATGTTATCATCAAAAAATAATCTAGAGTTACATTTGTTTAACACTTTATAAAGTGATATGTGAATATGTGATCCTATGAAAATGGCAAAAACAGTGTTACAAGGTAAACCTTACTCTCCACACTCCAGGGCTTCACATTCAGGGGCGGGGGGCAGGGTGAATGCAGTTTAGGGCAGAAGAGGCCCAGAAAAGAAGTGAGCTGATGCAATATACAAAGGCTCTAACCATGGTAGTAAAAACAAGAATGATTTGGAGGACGGCTAAGATTAATTATAACATTTAAAAAACACATAAGCCTATTAATAATTTTGTTTATAATGAAGGAGGTATCTGTGGTTTTTAAAGGAAATGCCATCATTCTTTCACAGTCCCTTCCTCGCTCCCTCCTTCTCTTCCCCTGTATTTTTACATAGTCAAGTCCTTTGTGGAATTAGGATTACATTTATTGTATGATTTTAATTCCACTCTAAACTGAATTCTCTACATTTACAATGAATCAAAAAGCACCAAGCCCTGGGAATTTTCAGTCCTGTTTCCTGCTGCCTTTTACAGGAACGTTTGCTAGCCTCCAAAGCCTTAATTAGCACCAGTCTTTTGAGACGAGGCCAGTTTAGAAGATGTGCTTGCATATCTGTCATCTGCCTGTGGACTCTGACAGACTACTCTTTTCATAATGACATTTTGCAGCTGAAATGAAGCAAGCATTGAGTTGAGCGCTTTTGTTTTTTACATCTGACTAAAATGTAATGGACACACATTCAGCCTTAAACAAACTCAATGAATAAAAACCTAAACTTCCCAAATAGGTGCATTAGGTTTGAGTATTTATTTCTTTTACATTTACTTTCTCCACCTCACAATTCATGGCCCATGTTGTTTCTGAAGTAATCTTTCAAAGCCCAGATCTAATCCTGCCGCCCCTGATGCTTACAGTTCTCCCAAGCCTCCCCTTAATTTATCTACCTAATTTCTTAACTCGATGGTGTTAGCATAGGCAGCTAGTTAGTTGTTGACAAAGAAATGGGGCAAATGGAGCCAGACATCTAATTAATCTGGATTAGCTATGACGCTATAGCTTCCAGACACCTCAGGGGATAGCTGCATTGTCCCGCCAAGGGGATTTGTCCCTCCATTTTCCCAAGCAGAAAGGAAGAACCTGCTTTCCAATCTCTCAGGGGACAACTGGCCTATTCCCCGAGATTACTGAGTTGGGGAATGGGGATATCCAATGAACTACAAAGGCGAAATTCCTGTGCTGAAGCACGTGCAGTAGAAGTCAAGATGGCAGCTGTAAAGGGCAGAGTCTAGCTCGGGGAAATCTGGGGAACAGATACGGTTGCATACAGGCATGAAACCCCAGAAGATCGGGAAAGAGGCTGGTCAGTTTGAAAGAAAGCTAGCCCCTTCCCAGACCCAAGAAAATACAATCCAAGTTTAACAAAGGCCAAAGGTTGGTCTATTGCATGCTGCCTGTCTGCAGCAGCCCTACGGGCCTAGCAGCTGCATAGACCAGAGCACCACTGGGCTTTGGTGCTGGATTTGCAGATGGGGAAATGAGACTCGCAGAAGTTTTGCATCTCTGAGCCCTTGCCCTTCTGGGCTGGATGAGCACAGGTACAGGTCTAAGGCTCCAGAGGTGGGACTTCTACCACAGTGAGACAGAGCTGAGCCACCTGGTCAAGAAAGAGACAATGGGGCGCCTGGGGGCAGTCCTTTGTTTTCGCTCCAATAAGCCTTATCACAATTGTTCTCATCCTCCTATGAGTGGCAGGTCCTTGAATCGCTTTTCATGTAACTCCTTGGAAGAATCCTATTTCACTGGCAACAATGGGAAACCTCCTTTCAGTCGAGCCCCAGCTCAGTTCTTCAGTGGAGTGCCTCCTATTCCACGTGGCGGGTTCTCTTTCTGCTGTGAGGGACATCAGGTTTTTCACCTAGTAAGGTTTGGAACAAAAATTTCCTGCAACCAGTGGTAATGCAGTCATGTCAGGTGTAAGTCTTGGGAACTTGTGCAGCCTCCATGGTGTTTTTTTCATCTCCTCTTAGGGTGGCTTAGGCTGGAGCCATGGTACTCGACATGTGGCCACAGGACCAGCAATGTTGACCTCTCCTGGGAGCTTGCTAGTGATACAACACGCTTGGGCCCCACCCTGGCTTTCTGATCAGAAACTCTGGGGTGGACCAAGGCAGGTATGTTTTAACTTCCAGGTGATTCTGACTCACCCTTGAGCTTGAGAACAGTTGCTCTAGTTGAACACAAGCTGGCCCTCTCAAGTCCTGCCCACCTTCGTGAAGAAGAATGTGGCTTTCAACAAAATCCCGGGTGATTCTTGTACTTGTTCATTTAGAACCAGCTTCCTGGATTGCAAATGTTCCATTTGTACTTACTGAGTCTTTATGTACTGGGAAGTGATGGTGAAAAAGAGGCAAAGTTTTTATTGGCAGGGGGGAAGAGGTAGGGAGGTAGGGGAACTGAAAATAAACTGTGAAACAAACAGCTAAAATGCTTTCAGAGTAATGTCAGTGCTCCGAGTGACATGAAGCAGTGTGGGAGGGAAAGCATGGGAGGGCAATGGGAAGCCAGGACTGTGGGGTCAGACCTCTCCGAGGAGGGCTCGCTTGAAGGCAGTCTGAGACAAGAGCCAGCCTGTGTGCACCTGGGGCAGCCGTCTCAGCGGGAGGGGTTGCACGAGGTTGCAGGCCCACTGTGGGACGTCCGACTCAGTAGGTCCAAGGTGGGGGCCTAGAATGTTGCGTTGCCAGCAGATTCCCAGGTTGGGCTGTTGCTGCTGGTTGGGTACACATTTTAAAAACCTGTGGTGTAGAAAGAACATTCCAGAAAGAAGGTGTGTTAAGGATGTGGGTCTTGGGGTGTGAGACAGACCTCACGGATTTAATTTTCTGGGCAAAGGAAAATTAGTGGTGGGATGGGGGTGTGTGCGTGGGTCATAGTCTGATTTGCATTTCTAAAATATCTCTTTGGTTTTCTGTGAAAGAATGGATTTTGTGGACAGAGGTAGAAGCAGGGAGATGGTTAGGAGGCCACAGCAGTGGTTCCTATAAGGGATGATGGTGGCTTGGACTGAGTGACGGCCATGGAGAGCTGGTGGCTGATTTGTGATGCGTTTTGCAGGGAGAGCTAACAGCATCTGCTGATGGGCTGGAGTGCGAGGAATGAGAGGAAGAGAGGAACTGAGATGACACCTTGTGTAGCAGTAAGGCAGAGGGTGATACTCTTTACTGACATGGGAAGACGGGTAGGAGCAGGTTGGAGGTGGGGTGGAAAACTGAGTGTTCTTTTAGATATATCATGGTTGATGATGAGGACAAGAGTTCCAGTGGGGATGTCAGGTTGGCAGTGGGTATCTGAATCTGAAACTCAGGGAGGTAGTCAGGGTTTAGGACACAATTTTGGGAGTCATCAACAAAAGGGTGCTATTTGATTGAAGTCATTCAACTGGCCTGGATATTCGAGGGACTATCAGTGCTCGAGAGCACGTCTCAGTTCTCAGCTTCCAGGACTCCCCTTCCAGGACTCCCCTTCCGGGACTCCCCTTCCGGGGACGCTGCCACAGCGTCCCTGGCTGTGGCTCCTTCCTCCTGAAGTGGGACTGGCTGGCCCCTCACCCTTAGCTGGCATCTTGCTAAGATGGAAGAAACCCTCCAAAACCAGCACCCTTTGCTTCCCTGCCTCTGTGCTAACCTCCAACACCAGCAACCTCTCTCTGCATCTCCATCCACTTAGCTTCATTCTCATACTTGCCTGAATGGACTTTCGACGTGACCAGTCTTTGAACACCTGGCCTTCAGCCTCCACGTCCAACTGTGTCTGAATGCCCCACTGAGCTTTGGGCCACATGCAACCTTCCGCTCAGCACCACAGTGCCATCTGGTCTCTCAGTGTCCTGCCCATCGTGTCCCCCAGCGTCCTGCCCACTGCCACCAAGCACAGCCATCCTAGAACCTGGTTACTGCTTCAACACTTTTTAAAAATAGTTCAACTTATCAGGATTTATAGTAGGATAAGCCTTTTTCACTTAAAAAATACACTTTCTGAACCTAATTTCTACATCAGCTATTTCAACTTGATTTTCTTTTTCCTTTAACTTTTGTGTCTAATTGGAGATGTTTTCAGGTCTTTTTGAAAACTGTTGTGTGATTGTGCTTATTTCTTTGGTCTGAATGTGATATCCCTTAGGATCAATTTAGCTGTTGAAGGCACAGCACGTTTGATGTGCAGCGTGTTCTGGTTGGTGACTCTCTTTGGTGGGTGGAGGTGGAAGAAGGTATACAGGGGGAAAATGGTAAAGGAAATAATACAATAAAAATAATGTAAAATTAAAAAAAAAAGAAAAAAGAAAATTTTAAAGACCAAGCTGTTCTGGTTGATTATACATAATAAACCAGGTTCTTGCAGTTCACAGTTACTAATCCCAAAGAAAGGCAGTGTCTTTCAGAAGCAATGTTATTTTTCCCAAGTGCTGAGGAACGCTGAACAATATAAAAGTACTAAATAATATCTCCGCAGACTGAAAAACCAGATAGTGTTTCTAAAGCATCTCTGTAATTATGCTCTGGCAGTATCTGGTACATTGGGAGAAGTTTATTTATTTTATGTTAATCAGGGTAAATATGGCACTAAAATCTGGCAGGGACCTTGAATATTTCTAGGCTACATAAGGTAAAAGTAATAGGTGTCTTACATAGGCCTTGGGGTACAAATATGAATAACATAATGTGCTCTGTGCACAAGAATTTAATAACTGGGTGGTGAGAGTGACACCTAATTAATATTATTACGATTAGTATAGGGACATGTGGCATGGAGGTAAAAGCCTGGGGACTCTAGGGCAGTGATAATGCCTTGAAGCTAAAACTTTGAAAGGGCATGACTGAGAATGAGGCCAGATATATATATATATATATATATATATATATATAGGTTGAGATGAGAAATTACTTACATGTCAAGCTTGGGTTTGGATTTTACAATATCTTCTAGGCAATGGTTAGCCCTTGAAAGATTTTAAGCAGAGATGTAACAATCATAAGATTAAATTTTAAAAAAATTATTGATTTGAGAGAGAGAGAGAGAGAGAGAGACATCAATTTGTTGTTCCACTTATTGATGCATTCGTTGGTTCATTCTTGTATGTGCCTTGAGGGGGGATCGAACCCACAACCTTGGCATATATGATGCTCTAACAAACTGAGCTACCCAAGTAGGGCAATCATAGATTTTGGTTTTGAAAAGTCATTCTGAAAGTAGTGAGGGGGATGGATTAGTGCAGAGGGGAACTGGGGGTGGGAAGATGACTAGAAAAGGTGCTGACAGACCTGGAAGGGATGGCGAAGTTTGGGAGCAAGAAAGAGAGGTTGAGTCAAGGATTAGAAGCAGCGTGAAAGCAGGTAGATTCCTGGAGGGCAGGAGAATCATGGGAAATTTAGATACATGTGAGGAGTGGGAGTGTCTTGGGAACCCCTAGTCATGGGAAACATGAGTCAGGACTTCGGAGGAGGTTGAGCATGAAGATAAAGTCAGAGGAAGCAGCTGTGTAGAGGTGAGGTTCGTCGATGGGTGTGGGCAGTCTCTCCCTGAAGGCAAGGTTAGAGGAGGGAAGAGGAGCAGTGATTAGGCCGGAGGGATAAGGAAGGAATAGGAACACTGAGGAGCCACAGGAACTGGAAGAGAAAAGAGTATATTGTCTTAAGCAACACATTGTAGTGAGCTTCCTTTGCCTTACCTTATTTAATTTTCAAAAGTTCCCTATGCAGTAGGAATGTCTCCGATCAAAGAAGGAGGAAACAAGGTTAGAGGGTGTGGTGAATGGCGCCTGAGATGGCCGCCATCAACGCCACTGTTCTCGAAAGTGAACCAGCTCTTCACAGGAAGGACAGAACCTGACTCTCTTCCCTTGACTCGGGGCTCATCCCTGGAACTCGTTTACTAGAATGCAATGGGGGTAATGTCAGCAGGGCCCTGAGACTTGGTCACAGGAGGCCATGCAGCATCTGCCTGAGAACGCAGGAACACTCACTTTTAGGATGTTCCCTCTCAGAGTAGAGAAGCCATGTGGAGATCTACACAAGGGAGCTCCAGTGACTGTCCAGTGAGCTCGCAGGCCACAGACAACATTACTGCTAACCATGAACATGGCATTCGAGTTGGGCATATGAGCCCATCTGCTCTTCTTTCTGTTTGGACCTGTTTCATCCATGCTTTGGGCATGCCAATACATTACTGCAACCCGGTTCATGTTCTTATAAAAACTGTGACTATACACATAGAATGCAGGCAGAACCTCACAGACATCGCAAGCTCTGATTCAGACTCCTGCGATAAAGCAAATATTGCAACAAAGTGAGTCAGAAGTATTTGGTTACCCAGTGGATATAAAAGTTATGTTTATTCTGTAGTCGTCTAGTAAGTGTGCAAGAGTATTATGTGCAAAAATAATATATATACCTTAATTAAAAATACTTTATTACTACAAAATACTAATCATTACCTGAGCCTTCAACGAGGGTTCTTTTTTTCTGGTAGACAGTCTTAATGTTAATAAAAAAGTAATATCTGTGAAGTGCAAGAAAACAAGGTCTGCCTATAATTTCTCATGCACAAATATTTTTCTAAATATTCAGAATAAAATTTATTTCATGGATAGGTTCTAAAAGTGTTAAAAAATCCACTAGAATTTACTTTTTTCAGTGGTGAACTAGGAAACAAAAGAGCCCTTAAGATTGTTGTGTCTTTCCAGGTTGCTCATTAATAGTGTATTAATTACCTCAGGCTGCTATAACAAAGTACCACAGAGTGGGGGGCTTAAATAGTAGACATTTATTGTCTCATAAATGTCTACTGTTATGATGTGTTAATTACAATGTATCTTGGTACAGGCCTTTTGGGATTCATCTTGTTTGGACTCTCTGTGCTTCCTAGACTTACATGTTTACTTCCTTCACCAGGTTAGGTAAATCTTCCATCATTACATTTTTACATAGATTTTTCAATTCCTTGCTCTCTTTCTTTTCCTTGTGGTATCCCCATGTTACAAATGTTGGGACACTTGAAGTTGTCCCAGAGGCTCCTTATATTATCCTCATTGTTTTGTATTTTTATTTCCTGTTTTGACTGGGTATTTTCTGTTTCCTCATTTACTAAATCTCTACTTTGATCCTCTGCTACAACTACTCACTGTTAATTCCATAATAATTCCATATTAATTCCAATGAGTTCTTCATTTCAGTTAATGTATTCTTCATTTCTAACTGGTTCTTTATTATGTTTTCTATCCCAGTGTTTATGTTTCCTATATCTTTGTTGAAGTACTCAATAAGTTCATCTACTCTTCCCCTAAGTTCATTAAGCATCCTTACAACCAGTGTTTTGAACCCTGCATCTAGTAGATTGTTTGTCTCCATTTTGTTTACTTCTTTTTCTGGAGTTTTGTCCTGGTCTTTCATTTGGGTTGTTTCTTTGTCTCCTCATTTTAGCAGCCTCCCTGTATTTGTTTATATGCGTTAGGCAGAGATTCTACATCTCCTAGGCTTGTTAGAGTGGCCTTATGTAGTAGGTGTCCTGTAGGGTCTAGTGGCACAGCTTCCTCATTCACTCAAGCTGGGCACTCTGGGTGTGCTCTGCCAATGGGCTGTGTACACCCTCCTCTTGTAACTGAGCCTTGATTGCTGTTGACACATCATGGAAGTATTTACCTCAGGCCTACTGGCTGCAATGACTGGTTGTAAACACTGTGGAGGATCGGCTGTGCAGGGGCCCAGCCCACAGAACAGGACTTACTTCAGTGGGGTTATGGTGCCCACTGAGTCCATTCCTTGAGTGTGTCATTTGTGGAGGTGATTGGGTGGTGATGCTTCAATGTGGTCTGAAGATGTCCACTGGATACTCCCAATGTATTGTCTGGGGCCACCCAGTAGGAGCTACAAATTGATATGCAGATGGCTGCTACTTGTACAAAGCACGTGCATGTCTTCATCCATGAGGAAACTAAGGTTGGGAGATGCTGGCACCTAATGCAAGGTCATACTGGTGTGCGGCAATGTTATGATTCCCACCATGATATTTCCTTTCCTTGGGTGTTTTTTCTCTTTCCTTCCCTCACTTACTCAGTTTCACTTAATTCATTTGCTCAGTTACTTCTGTTCTACTGTCTTGTAGCACCTGCACGTGTTCTTTGTAATAGCTCATGCAGCTTGCAACTCTACATACTTTTCTGAAGCTCATTTTAAATGCTGCCCCCTGCACTCACTCAGAGGAAGCTGTGCCTGTTCGTTCACCATTGTGATCTCACAGCTCAGCACAGACCCTTAGAGTGGGGCTCCATAGCTATTTGTAGAATTAATGAATCCAGAGACCATTCTCTTAGTGCTCTGCAGCCTGACCTTCTGTGTGAGTGGGAAGACCTGGGCTCATACTCATCCCATGTGGGCTGTTCTTACTGCATTGCTTCTTTCTCCCATGCATGTTGCTGGTTATGTCAACATAAGGCATGTTAGAATGACCGTGCTGACCATGTAGCCTAAATATGTGTTGAGGATTTTTCCAGATCCAAGTGTGAAAGTCATTAGTTGTTTTTTTCTAATAACAACCAGGGCCAAGTGGATCAGACATATCAAAACCCTGTGATGTTTGCCTTCAATTAACACTGAAGTGGATACAGACACACGGTTTCCTGCTACTAACTTCAGAGCCTTTCAGGTTTCCATGGAAGCAGATGCTGGCTTGGCAAAAAACATGGAGTACCACAGTTTTTTTTAAATGGGAAGGTTGGCTGGCTGAGCCTTGACCTTGACAGTTTTCTTGGCAAAGACGTGAGGAGCTGCTGTCCATCAAAGGAGCCACCCGCAGTTCTCCTTTTGGTGGGGACTAGCTTTGCAGCTCTAACCCAGAGTTACACGTTGCCACCCTTGTTTCAAAAGCCAGTGACAAGCAAATATACACGGTCTATTCAGTTGACGTTTTTGGCTAACTTTGCCTCCTTGCTGGTTGGATCATTTTTATGGTTTTTCTTGGCTCACTTCTTCCTCCCTTCCCCTCCCCTGCCTTCCCCTCCCTTCTCCACCCTTTCCCTTCCCTTCTCTTCCCTTTTTAAAAGACTTCAAAACTCAACTGTTTGAATGATCTTCAAATGTCTCCTGTCTCCCCTCTCCTACCCATTCTCCACCATCCAATGCTTCCTGCTCCCCTGCAGCATCGCTACCTACTGTTCTTCAGCCTCTGCTGGAGATTCTTCCACGAAGCAGAGCAAGTTAGTTCAGAGTGAACTTGTCTGCCCTCAAAGGTTTGAAATGCCTTTCTTATAGTGAGTAAATTTTGATTCTTATAAAGAAGTCATTTTATTTTCTTAAAGTACTTACAGCTTGCTATCATGTTTCGTGTTGAATGACCAGTTTCTCTCTTCTTTCCCTAGTGGACTCTAAGACTCCCAGAGAGCTGAGGAAAGGAGGTACCATGTGGTTATTGCCACAGAACTGTAATGTGTTAGAAAAATGGCCAAGGACACGTAAAAGGTAGAGGTTCTTCAATGCCAAAGGAAAGTCAGGGAAGTGTTGGCTAAAACAAAGTATCATGGAATATTCTTGATGGGGGCACAGCACCCAGTTCCCTGAGGCCCCCAGTGGACAGTCATGGAGTCGTCGAAGTGCGTGAGGCACTTCACTAGTTTCTCCTTTACAGTGAAGGTCTCCGAGAGGCTTACACCCCTGGCTCATCTTTCCTCTTGGTTGTGACAGAGACTTTGACGTGTGCTTGTGCACCCCAGGGGACAAATAACAGTGCAAAACAACCCAAGGCCTGGCTGAGATTTATGGCAGCAGGAGAGATGGTCAGTTTCAGCACCACCATAAGCATTATTTTATTCATTCAGTTATAACATCCTAACTTAACCTATAATAAAATGGTGACTCAGAGGCCGGTGGCTTGCCCAAGTTCCCAGTTAAGAGCAGGGCAGTTTGGCCCTTTTGACCCCTCTTCTAGGCCTTCCTTTGCTGTGCTCTCAGGCCTCTCCCCTCTCTGGGATGCTCCATCCCTGCCCATTCAATCTATGCCACCACTCTGCAAGAGTGGCCCTTGGATCACAATGCAGAAGAGAAGAGCCAGCTCCTTGCATCCTAGGGTAGCTCTGTTGCCCTGCTTGAGTTCTTTACTGAAAGTTGCCTTATAATCTTGTGTCACATTGGGTTTATCTCTCACTATAATTTTGGTTAAAGGGCTAACGCTGACTCAGTATTAAACTGAGCTCTTACCAAGATATATTCTAGAACTGGAAATCAACTACAGCTTTCTGTTTCTTCCTGAATTCTCTCAATTTGTTGTTCCTGCTAAAACAGGTTTATATTCAATTTCCAGCATGAAATAACTGATTGAGTAAAATAGCATTGAAAACATGAGTTAAAGGGAAGAATTTTAGATGCTGTACAAATTGGGTTATATTTAAATTTCCCTGTTTTTACAAATGTATAATCTCAAATGACAAACCTTTTTCTTTAAATAAATTATTTATATATAGATAATGAATTAAGAACTATAAATCAAAGCAAAAGCAGAAAGTAAAATATTCTGTGTATGTCAGGGGAAAAATTAAAGTCTGATAGGAAGGAAGCAAGTGCCATTTATAAGTTTTTTCTTGTCTTAAGCTTTAAGTAACTATTTGACAACGGCCAAGTCAATTCTTATTTTCTAGGTTTAGTTATTCTCATCTAAGATGAAGAAGTAGGGCTATAATGATGATACCAAAGTCCTTCCTAACACTCTATTTCATTATGAAAGAATGTATATAATTGGGATAATAATTAGCCGGGGGTGGAGGGCAAGTGATTAAAAACTTGATGAGTACCTTATTTATCTTTAGAGTCTTGCTGCAGCTGTTTCATTCTAGAAGGTAGGGTGGATATTGTTTTGATTGACATGAACAATGCATTTCTGTATCTGTTAAAGAGGATGCTCTCCTCCTGTGCCATTCGCTCTTTGAGAACACCCACGAGCTGAGCTGTGGAGGTGGGGCTCTGCCAGGTCAGCTTTTCAAGGGTTAACAGATGTCGGCTTCACATTATGCTATTTATGAGACATCTCATATCAACAGGACTTTAAATGATATTAAAAAATATTATCCTTTGCATTATCCAGGGCTGCAGAACACTTTCTTTTTTTATCTGCTCAGACCAAGAAGGGGTTCTTATTTGAATTGTGTTACCACCTTAAAGAGCAACGCGTTTCTCCAAAGGACAAATTAAAGCAATGAGAGGATGAGTTCCCCACATTGTAATTGTGTCAACTTGATTAAAACACAGCAAGTGAGATCCAAAGAACTCTGGGATGAAGGGGAGCTCAGATATTGCTCACAATATACCCCAAACCAAGTAATTAAAAACAATAGCCAAGTAATCAATCAGATAATATGTCACTGCTTTGAGGGTTTATATTTTTTAATAATTTAAATGTTAGCCCCTCAGATGGTTGAGTATTATTTCTGAGACCACTTTCCAGAGGTGGACGCTCTTTGAATAGAAGGAGCTGCTGTGGTAGAGGGGAACCCTGGCCGCTCCCCTTCAGATGCCCTCACTGTGCATTTCAAAGGAAGTGCAAGTGCATGACCAGCTTCACGGAGGCCAGCTGCTGATGTACCCTTCTTAAACCCAAACATTTGAAATTTGTGTAGCAATTACAAGTTTTGAAGCCCTTCCAGGAATTTGCTGAATACATCATGGTCCTCTGAATCAATAGGCAGGCGTATTGTCAGCTGAGAGAAAGCCCTAAAAGTCTAAATTCAGGATCCATTCCAAAGAACTAGCATGTGGCCGTATTCAAATTCATAAGAGCGTGAATAGGAGGAACTTACATACATGGGCAAGGCAGCTGCTCCCCACAGCGGCCAACAGGGTTAAAAATCCTCACCCCTCCTCGTGCAGGGTTCTTTATTATAGGGGGTAAATAGTAAAGCCATTTGGAGAGTAGTCACTTAGAAGGCCAGGAAGAACAACAATGCGTTCCTAAATTAAGAGGTAACATCAGGGAGTTTCATGCTCATTACGTTCCTTAACCTCTTTCCTGGAGGCATGATGTTTATCTTTCCGCAACATTCTGGTTTTCTGGGTAGTCCGCCAAGCCTGAGGTTACAGAGGTTTAAACAGAGTCCAACATTTCCCAGATGCTTTTGCTGCTGGAGTCATATTGCATCTAAAGTGAGTTCCCCTACTTGACCATATTTCTGGCTTCTGTACACTTGATGTTTTAACATCCACACTTCATGCCTATACCAGGAATGATCTGTTCTGGAGAATCCAGTAATATGCCTGAGTCACCTGGCTTGGACGTCCTGCCTGTCTCTTCACCCCTCTCCTCTATCAAGGGAGGACTTCTCATCCCAGGCATGCGTTTTTCAAATACAAATCAATTAATCTAGAGTCTAGATCCCCAACTCTCACACTCCTACCCCCAGTAGATGCCAGACAGCTAGGACAGCCCCTATGACCTAACAGCTGCTAAAACTATTCACACTAGCTAATTCTAAACCTACTTACCTTCTTCACCTGTTCCTTCCCGTGGAAACTGCAATAATGGCTCCTGCACAGAGTTTCTCAATTTGCCTTATAAATGACCTTGGGAATTCCTCCTGTGGCGCCTGTGGCATGATGTGTGCTGCTCCTGGAATCTGTAAACATAATGAACTATCTTTTCAATGGCATTTGTCTCCTGATTTGTTTATCCTACCATACCTAGATAATAGTAAAACATTCAGAGAGAAGATAATTAGGCTTAAAGAGGCTGGGATCCAGTGCCTCTAAGGTGCAGCGTTGGCTCTAACACCCTGACCCAGATTGTTCTATCCTCTAGTCCCGGGCCGTGTCCCTGGGTGATGCTCTAGTGGGATGCAGGCCGGAGCGAGGGAATTAAATCTTACTGGGAGTGCACGGGTGTGCCCTGGGTGTTGCTCAGGCTCTACTTGCCTACCTGTCTTATTTGGGCATTTCCAGGCTTTCGTTTGTACATTGCTAATTCTTGCAGTGTAAAGCCATGGCCTTTAGGAAATATTCATTAAATTCACATTTCTTCATTTCCAAGTTATAAATAGACCCCTTACCACTGATCTGCCATTTGAGACTGCCTTGACTTTGAAAGTGTTTGACTTCAACTTTCACTTCCCACATGTTGGGGCCATGTCTGTCTGTTTCACAGCGGTATTCCCAGGTACATCACGGTGTCTCACACAGAGTCGGTACTGGTTTGATATTATCTGAACAAATCAATCAATCAATCAAGTATTAAATCAGATTTCTCAACCCATCTAAAAGTTTATAAAGGCTGGGTATAAAGAACATCAGGGGTTTCCATGGTAGGCTGAATAATGGTATCCCCAAAAGATACCCACAATTGAATACTTGGAACCTGACGGTGTTAGCTTACATGGCAAAATATATCTGATTTCACATTACAGATGTGATTAAGTTAAATAATCTTGAGATGGGGTGATATTATCCTGGATTATTTGGGGGGACCTAATTCCAGTCTATAAAAGAAGCTGAGGGGGATGACACCACAGAACAGTGGAAGACACTGTGATCAAGGAGGCAGAGATTAGAGCGATATGGCCACAACCACAGAACACGAAAGAATCTGGATGTGGCAAGGAAAGATTTTCCCTCGGAGCGTCTAGAGGGAGCATGGTCTTGCTGACACCTTGATTTCAGACTACTGGCCTTAAGAACTCTGACAGAATAAATTTCTGTTGTGTTAAACACCCGAATTTGTCATAACTTGTTATAGCAGTCTCAGGAAACTAATATAATTACTGAGGGGAATTGTTGGGGGTTTCTCTCTGGAAAGTTCTAAAAAAAAACACCCCATGGTAGTATTCTGGAGTGGCCAAATGACACTAAATTTAGCGTCTATGAAAGTTTCTTTCCAATAGCTTCTCTTTGATTCTGAGGGAAACATGGTTACTTGACTCATTTTCTTTTCTGATGTAAATAACTTTGGTAAGCTTACATGAAAGGCAAGGAAGAGTACAAACATTTTTAAGTAGAGTTAGAGCTCCTGGAGTATTAGCATACTTTAACTCTTGTCATTATTGGATTCTTGCCAATCTATATTATTTAGATAAAAGCAAGGAAAGTCTTTGAGATTTACATTTGATCATTTCATAGGGATTATATTTCTTTATCTACTGAGTTAGTACTGGAAAGGATGATTCAAGAGAACTATTGACTTTAGTGGGATGATATTTGAAAGTAAAGATAGTTTAAAGTAGATTTCTAATAAAACTTTATTGATTTAACCTAAGTAATAAAGATT
>PVJD01012941.1:0-36949 GCA_004026545.1 Mormoops blainvillei | reverse complement strand
TCTCTCTGCCATGCAGTTTTATTTTTAATAGCGGGGCTGCCTCCCAAACTTGTAGCCACACATGAAATGGAGTCGGTGCCCAACCCAGAGCTGGAAGAATGCCTGTGGACTGAGAATGTGCTTCTGGGTAACCTGTGGTCTACACTTCCACACTTTTTAGGGAATTGCTCTCCTCTCCCCATCTCTTCAACCTCCTCTGAGCAGCAATACTACAGGAAGTTTACTCTGCGTCCCGCGCTAAGGGCATCACATACATTCTCTCATTTCAGCCCCGCTGCCCCGCCGCCCCGCCCCGCTATGGGGCAGGCACCAGCTCCACCTGGTGATGGGTAAATCCAATCCAGAGCTGGTGCTCTGACCACCCCAGACAGAGAGACCTCACTCAGGGGGCGCAGGGGGAACCGTAAGGTTAACAGGAATGAGAGGTAAGAATCAGCCCCCAGAGGTAAAGGTCAAATGAAGCCAAGCTCTGAGGACAAGCCTTCGTGTTCTCTGCACATTCCATTTCCTGACTCCGCTTTGGTTCATGCGGGAATGTTCCATTGTTTTAGACAGCGGTGAAGGGGCTGGGGCACAAAAACGGCCTGCCCGAGACTTCAAAGTGCGTTGGGGACACAGCTGGACCAACGCCTAGTATCTGTATTCCTATTCGGGTCTCTGCCTAGGCTTCTAAGAAGCCTCCGTCGGGCCCAAGGCAACACCGTTTCTTGGGAAAGAAGTCCCTTGCTATTTCCATCAGTGAGGGAGGGTGGGGGTGAAAGGCAGTGAAGAAAGGGGCAGAGGGAGGTGTGGGGTAGGAACTGAGCCCTCTCAATGCTGGACTAGGATTCGGGAGGAAGAGGTGGGGAACAGACAAGGAAGGCAGGTTCCTGACCTGGCCCTAGCCTTGGTTCCCCACTTATAGTTTGAGAGTTCACCACTGACACCAGGGAAGTGTTTTCCTTTACAATCTTTTTTTTTGGGGGGGCGGGGGATATCTTGCCATACGACCCTGGATAAGTCATTTGACCTCTCAGGAGACTAGTTCCTGGTCATCAGTAAAATGGGGATAATGCCTCCTTCTCTAGCTATATATCATGAGGGCTTGGACTTGCAGACGGTTACATGCTTCTCCAGTGAATCGTAGTATTCCTTTATTCCAGCATCACTATAAGGGACCTTGGTACTGTTGGACAATAATCAATTCAGAAAAACGTAGCTACTGCTTAACCCCTCTACGGGCCCATTACCAGGTGCCCCTTGCTGGTTTTGTGATGGAGACGAAGGACAGGACTAGAGTAAGGGACACAGGGGTTGTAGCATTGGCTCTGTCTCTGTGGTCCTGGGCAAATCACCCCTCTCTGGCTCTCTGCTTTCTCACTGTAAACGAGAGGGCCGGAATGGATAACCTCTAAAGCCGTTCCCTAGCTCTAAACTCAAACATTTCCAGAGTGAATCATTTCTGTTTCAGAGGACATAGCTGACCAGCAGCACTTATCCCAGGCAGGGGCAGCTCTGAATATGGGCGGGGTGGCAAGTTGGAGGCAGGAAGAGGCTGAACAGATACTGGAGTGACACTGGGAGCCTCCCATCAGGCTCCTGCATGTGCTACTGAGCCGATGGGGGTGTGAGGGTGCACTGGTAGTTAGAGGTTCTCCCCAGCCCCAGACCCCCATGCAGCCTCGGCAGATGGCTGAGAGCTAACCAACAGACTGGCAGGGGACAGACTCTGTTAGGGAGGGGAGAGGAAAACTCTCCAAAGGACAGAGGTGGGGTGGGGTGGGGCCAGCTCACCTTCTGACGGTCCTTTATGGTGCCAGGAGTTGGTGAGAGGAGGGAGTAAGCCTGGCAGTTAGCTGGCTGGCTGCTGGGAACACCAAGAAGGGGAGGTGCCCACCACAGAAGGGTCTCCTTAAAGCTGGCCAGGGGTTGGGCAGGAGCATACCTCTGTGCCATCCACACTACTGCATGTGTTGGGTGTGGTGACTCTTGCAAGGGCAGTTCAGTTTTTTTGCCGGTCAGCTCCAGAAAGAGGATTAAATCTCAGGAGATTTGCCCCAGGTTCATGGAGACCCCAGAGACCAGCTCCAAGGGAATAGGCACATTTCTTGTTACTAACCTCTCGTGGCATGCCCCTGTTTTTACATCCATCTCTCTTGGAAACAAGCTTCCTTTTCAAACTCCTTCTTGACTGCAAATATTTTCCATCTGTGTGCAGGGGATGTGGCCCTCAGAACCAGGGCACAAAGGTCCTACTCCTTGCTACTGTCTCTGGGTGGTCCCCTAAACACCCAAGGGAAGGTGTGCAGACGGCACTCCCCTTTTCTGCTGCCTCCCACAGGCTTTTCATTGCAGAGAGGCAGAGTGCCGCCAGCAGTGGGAGTCCTGGAGCTGCTGGCTTGGTGCCGGCCGCGCCACCGCCACCACCCCCACCCCACCCCACCCCACCCCACCCCGCCCCGCCCCGCCCCGCCCCCGAAAGTGCGCTCTCGGTGGCCCCACCTTGCCACTCGGTGGGCAGGCAGGGACGGGGGCGAGGCTGGAGACCCTGGGGCCAGCACTTGATCTCTCCCGGAAATGGAGAAACACACTCATCCCACTAAAAGCGCCCACGGGCAACCTGCCCCTCCTCTCCCCAACTCTCCCAGAATTCTCCCTAGTTCTGATACTTATCGCTCTTGGGGGGTGGGGGGGAAATCAAGACAAGCTAGTCTTTCAGGTAATTTCGAGGGAGCTCGGACATTCTCACGGCGGCTCAGAAACAAAGTTTGAAAGAATGGGGGAAGGAGGGTGGATGAAGTTTCCCCTTCGAAGGCAGAGGGCCTCCGACTCCAACTTTATGACGGGGTCCCGGCCACCCACGGCCGACGCGCCCCTTCCTCTCCAGTGTAAAAGTGCCGAAAGCTCTTGGCGGAGCTTCCCTGCACCACCTAAGACCCTTGGAGAGCCTGCATCCTCCTCTTCTCGCGGCCCCGCCACTTGTGAGACCCCACCCCGGTCGGGAACGACACTGCCCGCCAAGGTCCTCTGGTTAGGGTCTTGAGTTCCCAGGAAAGGAAGTCCTCCGTTTCTCCCCACCGCCTTTCTCTCCAGTCCCCTGCACTCGGAGGGGCAGACATAAGCCCCAGCCCAGACCCTTGGCGAAGGAGAGGCCGGGGGCCGGTCTCCACGCCCCGGCTTTCTAGGGCCCCAGCGTCCCCTTGCCTGCGAGGCTTCGGTGAGCCCCCTACGAACGTGCCCGCCCCGCCCGCTTCCGGACTCTGCAGGGCAGCCAGCTGGCGGCCGCGGTGCTCTTTCTCTGCTCCGAGTCCACCCGGAGGGCAGTGCCAGTTACCGGCCTCGACCGCGGGCAGGGTCCCGGGGGCGGACAGGTGGCCCCGGAGAGGAGAGCGCGGCTGTCACGCTCACTCACCCAGAAGATGAAGTTAAAGCCGAAGAGCAGGTATTTGATGCACTTGGTGCCTCCTTTGACCGGCATAGTGAGGACTGGACTGGCCTGGGCTGCACTGATGTGAGATCGGGGCGCACGGCTGGGAGACGGAGGACCAGGTTGGGACCGAGGTGCTGGCGGCTGCGGGCTGGCCTTCGGGCTGCACTTTTAAAAAGTACCACTCCTTACAGTGAGCCGCGGGCTGCGGTGCGCATGTGCCGCGGACCCCGCCCCCGGCCCGGGCTGGGGCCCCACCTGCCCCGCCCCCTCCCCGCCACCGCCTCCGCCCAGGTTCCCGGGATCCCGGCCCCCGAGGCCTTCCAGCCCCGCCCTTCTCTCTTTTCCCCATTGTCTCGGGCTCAGCCCGCCGCCCTACCGGATGGGTCTTTCCCTCCTTCCCTTGTCCTCTCTTCCCTCCCAACCACCCAGGGGTCTTTGCAGACCGCCACCCCCTACTGCTTTTACCTGAGAGTTAAATGGAAACCTCGCTTCTGCGGCTCTGGTCCTGTAGATTCTGCCCTTCCCGCCCAAGTCCTCTACTTTGGGACCGCGTCCCCGCGTCAGGTTGTCACCCAAAGCCTGCTAACTGCGCAACGAGGGCACTTCTTGTTTTGCCCTCACCGTGAAGGAAAGTTGTCAGGCTTTATTTCTCCTAGGGCGGCTCCTTGCAAATCTTCACTCACTGAGCACGCTCGTATTTGGCACCTCATATGGGGTAGGAGGAATTAGAAGCTTGTAGTCAGGTGGGAAGATAGGCCGGTGGTTTATGGAAGAAATTCTCAAATGCCCGTCACTGAATATGGCAGAGGATTGGGCAGTCCGGGAACGCTTCCTGGGCTTGCGGTTCAGATGGCCCAAGAGGGCAGAGAGAATTGGTAGCTGGGCTTCTGTTTTTGCCTCTACTGCACATCACCCTCTCTCTTGCTCTTCGGACTTTCTTTCCAGTTTCTCTCGTCTTTTGGAGTCTCAAAACCCCTTTCTATTTTTTTCAAAATAAAGTTACCTTAAGTGTTCATTTTTGTTACAAAAGCAAAACTTACTCATTACAGAAACATCAAAAACTTTACCAACCAGAAATTTACCAACTTTCATCCACCAGAAACAGCCAGTGTTAGCATTTCGTAGCTCTTTGTTTGTTTTGTTTTTTTCTTTTCCCCCCTTATTTTTCTAGTGCTTTGTAGTTCTTATTTAACTGTTTATTTTCATTGTTAGATTAGTCTCATTGATTTATGCATTCAAACATACTTTTCGCTGTCTACTCATGAGGGCCTGTTATTAGGAGCAGGAAGGAGCTGCTCCTGTTTTTCCCCTCCAGGAGCTCTGAGTCCACTTGGGGAGCGATTCGGGCAGCTGGACTGCTGGAGGAGGGGATCGGAGTGCTGTGTGTGTGTGTGTGTGTGTGTGTGTGTGTGAGAGAGAGAGAGAGAGAGAGAGAGAGAGAGAGATGGGAGGGGGAGACTAAAGGAGGTAAAGGAGGTGCTTCTGACTCAGACTTGGAAGCAGTGCTGCAGAACCGCACGGAAAATTGTTTCAGAACCAGGGAATCTTGGGTAAAGCCGGACATCGGGGCTGCCTGGGGCCTGGGCTGGAGCTCACCGTGTGGGGAGGTGTATGGGAAGGTGAAGATAAAGTAAGATGCGGAGGACCTTCTGGTTCTAGACTGCATTTTGAGGTGAGGGGCCACTGAGAGGTTAAGGGCTGGTTTAGTTCAATCCCTACCTTTACTTGTGTGGGGGAGGGCAGGAAGGGAAGGCAGTTGTCCCCTTGAGGGTAAGGACCATTATTTGTATGTCCAGGCCTTGGCTCGGAGTTTTGGTGAATTAGGATTAAAAGGTGAGACGTTGTACTTGGGGACCCGCAATCTGGTGATGTGAGGGAAGCAGCAGGAGATGAAAGGGGAGCTGAGGACTGAGTGGAGATCAGTTAGGAGGCTGTTGAATGGTTCAGGTGAGAAACGAGACGTGAACTAAACTGGGGCGATGCGGTGGGACTAGAGAGAGTGCAGCAAAAGCAGAAGAGGGGACAAGGGACATCAGAGTCGGAGTAGCAGGAAGCAGATTACGGAGATCTCTGTTCGTTTATGCTGCTTCTGCCGTTTCTTGAGCGCCTGCTATGTTTCATGTATTGTACCGTATGCTGAGATGAACTGACCTCTATCCCCCATGAAAGACTCTCAGTTATAGGGTAGATGGAATGTTTGCTGGGTGGGGGCGTGGGGTTGGGGTGGGGGGAGATGTGGCCTAGAAACAGGCAGAGGCACAGGGTGTGTCCCCAACTCTGCCTGAGTCAGGAGAGGGGCGTCCCAGGGCAGGGAACACTCCAGCAACCGACTTTGGAGGGCAAGTCAGCAGATAAGCGCAGGAGGGAATTCAAGGCCGAGGGGACTTGTGTAAAGGCACAGCGCATGAAGCCACAGGCAGCGGGCTGTGCCCAGAAACCACCAGTGGTGGGTGAGACTGAGAACAGAGGAGGAGGAGGGAAGAGCACAGAAAACGAGGTCCTCTTAACTGTTGCCTAATGTCAAGAGCAGCCAAGCAGAGGAGGTGTTGTGTCACTGCAGACGGTTGGGGCACAAAATTATGTGAGGCACTCTAAGAGGTAGAAAAGCAGACAATGCCCCTTTGTACGGGAGACTCGGAGTTCACTCATCTTGGGAGAACAGGTCTAAGGAAAGGAAATATTTTATCTTTTTATATTCTACTTTCCCCTCCCCTCCATTAACGAGCACAGTTGGGAGGAATTTAGTAAATGATTAAGCCTATAATAGAAACTACTTCTAGGGTAATTGTGAGTATTGAATAAGGTAATCACTAAGCGCTAACTTAGGACAGTGCCTGCCCCAGAAATGCTCAAAGAATGTTGGCTATTGTGACCATTGTTATTATTATTATTATTATTATTTACACTCCAGAAACAATTGTGTGTGTGTGGCGGGGAGGGGTGTTGGGCTGTAGTTAAACCCCAAATTACATACAATCAAAAGAGTTCTTATAGTGTGAGCGAATCTGAGTTCTGTTCTTGGTTGGACACTTTTGTTTATTTTGGACAAGTCCCTTGTTCCCTCTGGGCCCAATCTCCTCACCTGAACCATGAGCATTTTGGATTAGCTATGCCCTCCATCCTGACATTCTCCAGTGCAGTAAGCCTCGGGGCCAAATTGTGTTTGTTACAGGCTGTTTAGTGTTATAGGCAACCAGGAAAAGGAGAGATGGAAAAAATATGCTTTGCTTTAGCTGGAAGGGGAAAATCTGGGTAAGCCCCTGAGTCAGAGATCACATGGAGACATGAGGCCTTCCAGGATTTGTGGTGCTGGAGTGGGAAAACTTTCCCTCCCTTTCCTCACCACATCTTGTTTGTGGAAAAAACCCAGGCTGGGCTGAGGGTCCGTTCACTTTGGCTCTTGTGCCCCCCCTGGTGGTAATATTTGAACATGCAGAGGCCTGGTGAGCTAATGACCCTTCATTTCCATATCCCCGGCCTTGCTCATCCCTGCAGCTGTGGGAGGCAACAGTCAGGACCCACATTCTCACAGGCCACCGCCGCCCTCCCAGCCACTACACCAGTGGCCATTTGGAGGCTTGTTTTCTCCTTGATGCTGCTGTAGCATTTGACCCCACTGACCATCGCTTTTTTCCAGACACTTCTCCCCAGACACTCCTCCCTCAGAGTTTGTGGTGCACTCCCTTCGTTCACTCCCTTTATAGCTAGAAACTAACTCTTCCTTCCTTCCTTCCTTCCTTCCTTCCTTCCTTCCTTCCTTCCTTCCTTCCTTCCTTCCTTCCTTCCTTCCTTCCTTCCTTCCTTCCTTCCTTCCCTTTCTCTCTCTCCCCCTCCTTTTTCTTTCTTTCTTTCAAGAAGGAAAGAGGAAGGAAAGAAGAAGAGAAACATCTGTGTGTGAAAGAAACATCGATCAGTTGCCTCTCATACGCTCCCCAACCAGGGACCGAACCTGCAACCTAGACATGTGCCCTGACTGGGGATCTGACCGGGGGTCAGACTGGGGATAAAACCGGCGAATTTTCACTCTGTGGGATGATGCCCAACCAACTGAGCCACACCAAACAATGCTAGAAGCTTCTTTACTGCTCCTTTTACTGAGCTCAAATGCTGCCACTCTGTGAAGTCTTTCTTCGCTCAAGCGTTATCCTCCATGGATTACCTTGACTCTATCATGTGTGACTCATTGACCTCCGTCATGTTCTTTTGTGTGTGCACAATTTGATGGTGAGCTCCTCTAGAGTACACTTGCATTTGATTTATTTTTGAGTTCTCCATAGCGCCCAGTGCCTTGCCGGCCCGGGGCAGGCCCTCTGCAAACGTGTGTGGGAAAACTGTCAGGCAGTGGGTCCTCCTGCTCCTCTGCCTTGAGTGCGCTTCTCTCAACTCCCTCACTGAGCACTCACCCTCTCTTCTTACTCCCTCTATTTCTCTCTTTAAAAAAAAAAAAAGATTTTACTTATTTATTTTTAGAGAGAGGGGAAGGGAGGGGGTAGAGAGAGAGAGAGAAACAGAGACAGAGACAGAGACACACACACATCTATGTGAAAGATTGGTTGCCTTTCATATGCACCCTGTCCAGGGACCGAAACCACAACCCAGGCATGTGCCCTGACTGGGAATCGAACTGACAACCTTTCCCTTTGTGGAACAGTGCCCAGCCAGGTGAGCCACACTGGTCAGTGCTACATCAGTGACTTTTAAGGAAAACATTTTCCTGTCCTTTGGAGTTACCAAAAATCCCCAATTATAAATATCAGAGTAGGTTATGCAGTTATTGATATGCTGACACATAGTCTAATTTCTAAGGCCTTCCAGGGGTATACGAACACGGGTATACGAACACCTACAACATGAAGTGAAAGTTTGTTTGACATGGGTTCCATCCGCAAGACAAAAGTCAGAGATATTTAGAACATTTTTTGCTAAATACACCCTAATATTTTCATCTTGTTGGAAACAAATAAGTTCCTTATAACATGGGGTTAAACAAAAAGTAGTGAAAAGAGTATAAGTCATTGTTTTCAAAAGATGACTTTCAGGTCTTCTTGTGGTTTGGTGGCCTATTGTTCTTCCGGTGCTTTTTTTACTCTGGTGTGATGAATCCAAGGTTTTATTCCTGCCAGTTTCACCACGATTGGGGTGGTGAGGAGTACGTCTTAAGGTCCAGTTAACTTTTCTGCTAGTTGGTTTCTGGGGATCTTGTCTCCCAAGTCTTGAGTAGCACTTCATCTCTAAGCTCAAAGGAATGTAGCAAACCTGTGGGGGAGAGCCCTCTAACAACAAGTGAGGTCATTAATTATGGCTAAGGTCTGCCTGTACACAATTTCATAAGGACTCAGTTGAATCCCACTTCGAGGAGCCCCCCTTATCCTGAGCAGTGCAATAGGTAACACTTGATTCCAATGGAGATGAGTTTCTCGGCACAGCTGGGGTAAATTTTTCTTCAAGGTGTGATTCATCTTCTCTACCTTCCCAGGAGCTTGAGGTCTCCATGCCGTGTGGAGTCTCCCCTTGATTCCTCAAAATTTACTAACCTGTTCAATTTCTGAAACAAAAGCAGGTCCATTTTTGCTCTGGATGCTGCCGGGGAGGCCAAAGCCAGAAATTATTTCCTTTAGCAGGGCTTTCACAACCTCTGAGGATCTCTCAGTTGTAGTAGGATAGGCTTCTACCCATGCTGAAAAGGTGTCAACAAAGACTAACAGATATTTCCACCCTTGGTCCCTCAGCATCAGGGTGAAGTCCATCCGCCAGTCCTCAAACGGGCACTGTCCTTGGTATTGTTTCCTTTCTTTCTTTTGATGGGGATCTGTCTTGGCATTGTTCTTCTGGCATATGACATGTCTAGCTATTATTTTTCATGTGGCATTAGAAATTCCAGGACTCGTGAGCCATGGTTTAATATAGGTGGTTAATGGGTCCCTTCCATAGTGCGTGGCCTCAGGCAAGTGCTTCATGACTGGCCCTACTAAATGTTCAGGAAGCAGTATAACTCCTTTCTTTTTCTTCATCTGTTATTGGGAACTTCTTCATCAAAACCCCAGCTCTTAGCTTTCTCTAGGTCTGCAGTTGAATATTCAGGGTTGAATTGTGACAAGTCTAGAACAGGTACCGAAGGCATTATAAATATTCCTTTAGCAGGCTTTTTTGCTGCTTGGTCAGCCAGATTGTTTCTTTGAGCCACTTCAGTGTCCTCCTTCTGATGCCCAGGACAGTGCATAACTGCCACCTGTAAAGGTACCTGGACAGCTTCTAATAATTTTAAAATTTCTGCTGCATGCTTAATTTCCTTTTTATTGCAGGTTACAGTCCTCTTTCCTTCCAGACCAAACCATGTGCATGCAAAATTAGGCAAGCACACCTTGAGTCGGTATACACATTCGCTCTCATTTCCTGTAACAATTGCAGTGCCCTCGTCAATGCACTCAGGTCAGCTTTCCGAGCAGAGGTCCCAGCGGTAAGGCCTTGGTCTCTACTGTTCCTTCGAGGGTCACAACTGCATATCCAGCCTTTCTGTTTCCTTTGTCCATACAACTGCTTCCATCTGCATATAGAGTCCAGTCTGCCTCTTCTAGAGGATGGTGAATCAATCTGCTAGAATAAGTGTCACCAATTATTTCAGCACAGTCATGCATTAGTGTGGCTGAGTCAGGCTCTGGGGAAGGGAGGCAGGATTTAACTTACAGTTTTGAAGGAGACATTGGGATTGTTGAGAAGAATTGCTTGGGTACCTGTCCATTCTTCCAGCAGTGAGCCACAAATTTCCTTTTTGCTCTAACAGGCTCAACACTTGGTGGGGTGCATAAATGATGATAGGCTGACCCAAAGAAAAATTTTCATCTTCCTATAAAAGCTCACAGGTGGCTGCCACAGCTCTCAAGCAGACGGGTCACCCCTGGACAGTATAATCTAGTTTCTTTGACAAGTATGTGATGGGTTGCAGAATGTCACTAAGTATTTGGGTGAGGACTCCTAGCACAATGCCCTGTCTTTCATGAACATATAATTGAAAGGACTTTAGTAGGTTTGGAAGCACCAAAGCTGGTGCAGAAGCCAGGTGCAGCTTCAGGGACTCAGTAGCCTGAGTGCACTCCTCCATCCATTCTGAAGGGCTACATTCTGGTCCTTTCAGAGATTCATACAACGGTTTAGCAGTGAGCCCAGCGTTTGGAATCCAAATGCAACAGTAGCTCGCCATTCCCTGGGATCCTCTTCACTGTTTCCCAGTATCGGGAGCTCTCATTTGGATTATGGTTTCTTTCCTGTTTCCAGTAAGAGTCCTTTTGCCAGGTTCAAGCAGGAACCCAAGAAACCATACTGCTTGTTGGCAAATCTGGGCTTTCTGTGCTGATACTTTATAGCCACAAGATGCCAAATGGTTGGAGGTAGCTATAGTATTAGTTAAACATTGCTGAAATGATGTCCTGGTAGTTAAGAGGTCATCTGCATATTGTAACAGAGTTCCTCCTTCTAGTTTTAAATCCTTTAAGTCTTGGCTCAGTGTCTCTCTCCAAATCTTGGGGGAGTTCTTGGATCCTTGTGGTAAGACTGTCCAGCAGTACTGAGTCTTGTCCTAAGATTCTGGGTCCTGCCATTCAAAAGCAAACAATGGTTGAGAGTCTCAATCAACTGGAATGCAAAAGAAGACATCTTTTAAGTCCAATACTGAACACCAGAGGCTGTCCCCAGGTATACTGTTCACCAAAGTATAATGGTTCAGGACAGTGGGGTGAATACCCTAAACAATGTTATTTATGGCGCTTAAATCATGTACAAATCAATACTCATTTGAGTGGGATTTCTTAACAGGCAATATGTGTGTATTGTATGGGGAGCAGTAGGGCGGAATAAGTCCACATTCCTGAAACTTCTAAATTATTGGGTGTATTCCTTCTAGGGTCTCTTTCTGCAAATGATACTGACTTTTATTGGGAGTCTCTGTCCCTGGTTTGAGGTCAGCTTTAACAGAGGAAGCTCGCTTAGCCCTCCTTGGCTTTCCAGCAGCCCACAGAATGGACTTTACCTGATTCTCAATTTCTTCTGGCCAAAGTCGCTTTTCTTCTTCTTCCCATGGTTTCGCAAGAAACTGCCAGGCATGCTCTGGAGGGACCCGTAGTTCTGGGGAGAAAGTGATCTGAGCACAAAGCTTGGACAGCAGGTCCCTTCCCAGAGAGGAACTGGACACTCAGGAATATATAAAAACTTATGAATTTTTTCACAGCACATTCTAGCAGCTTCAAGAAAAATTGGCTTTCAGGGCTTCCAGAAATTCCAGTTACAATTATAGCCTGCCACGAGGACTCAGTTAGAGGCCTATTGACCACAGAATATGTTGCTCTGGTATCAATGAAAAAATCTACAATTTGTCCCCACACTGTTACTTTTACCCAAGGTTCCTAGGGGATGACTTTCACAGGTTGTTGTAATGATAGAACATCTGGGCCCTGCCATTCATCATCAGAGCGGTTTTCTTTTCCCAGCATAACTCTCGACTTCTCAGACTCTGACTTCCTTTGCCTTCGCTTGGGACACTCATTTTTCCAGTGCCCCTTTCCTCTGCAATATGCATATTGATCAGTGGCAAGCATTTTAGACGAGGGTGGGCACCCCTTGCCCACTGATGGAATTACCCTAAGACCCATCCCAAGAAGACAGTGGCTGCTTGGGCCTTTTTTGGTTCGCCATTATTATAAACTATGAAGGCAATGTCTACTAATTGGGAAGGATTCATGCCTATTCCTCCCTCTAACTTCTGAAGTTTCTTCCTGCTGTCAGGTGCACTTTGAGAGATAAAGGTCATATTCACCATTCTAATATTTTCAGAGGCTTGTGGATCTAAATCTATATATTTTCTATATATATATTATATATATATTATATATATATAATATTATTATATAATATATATATAAATATATATATTTATATTTTATATATAGATTCTTTCAAGAAACTCGGAGGGGTCCTCTGTGGGCTCTTGTTGTACTGCCTGCACCATGTTCAGACTTTTCTGCTTCGGGACTCCTTTCTTCAGTCCCTCAAAGATGCACCTCTTATAATGCATTCTCCTTAGGATCCCAGCTGGGCTCGGTTAAATATATTGGCTAAGTAGGGTTGGGAACCCCATCTGGGTTTTCCTGGTATAGTCTTGGAGCCTCTCAATTTGCTCTATTCGATACCAACCTCTGCTCATCCCCTGTAAGCAAAATATTCAGTAAGGCTTGTATCTCTGCCCAAGTGGGATGGTGGTTGGCAAAAATTGATATAACTAAGTCAGTCGTTTTAGTAGGATCATCCTTATAAAAAGGAGTTGAGTTTTTCCAGTTTAACAGATCCAATGTAGAGAATGGGGAGTGTGCTCAATGATATACAGTGGGCTGGACCTTTGGCACTAATCCCACTGGAAGTATTTGCAAAAGGTATTGCCCTGCGCCAGTAGCACCTTGTCCTCCACTGAATCTGGTTCCCTGATTGGTTCAGGGTAGAGAGAACATTCAGGTTCCCCTCCTCTGGCTCCCTCAGCTGAGTAATGAAGAAGATCCCCCAAGGCTGGAAGGGCTGTAAGGATCCTGACCATGATCACAGCAACCATAACATCCCGAACTTCCTGATCCCTCTCTTCTGGGCTTCTGCTATCTGCCACAGGCAAATTCCCGTTTCTCTGGACCATTAACCTATTTCCTTTTAATCCTGCATCTTTATTCTGTAGACTCGTAAAAGCCTGTGCATAAGATATTTCATTCCATTTCCCTGATCTTTGACGAAGCAACACTTATTGCAGTATAGTATAGTAATTTAAAGACCCGTCCAGTGGCCAGTACTCTCCTGAGTCCAGATTATACATCAGCCAAGTAGTATTACAAAAAAAATCATTTTCTTTTTAGTCATGGGTTCAAAAGCATAGGTTGAACAATCAGCCAAAATTTGCCCCAAAGGGCTGTTTCCCAGAGTGGAAGCTCCCCACCCCATCATTCTACCAGACAGAACTCTGTAATGTCACACAAACCAGAAGGCACCTTAATTCCTGATGACCTATCTAAGTTGTAACATGGGACTGTAATCCTGAAACAGAAAGTGCAGCGATTCAATTGAAAGTGAAGGCAATGAAGAGTGCTGAGAGCCAGAGAAGGAGAGTCTCCAAGTGAAATCACTTGGCAGCTGCTAGGGAGTCTCCAAATTTGCACCCCCATGGCCCCCCAGTCCAAGCAGCCAAAGTGACTTCTCACCAAATATCAAGACTTACTGGAGAGTTCCAAAGCTTTCCTGGAAGGAGTTGTCAGAATATGACACCAGAAGAGTGGTGTTCATGCTGCCTGTCACTACCAGAACCAGTAAGTAGAGACAAGGATTGAGTATTTATGCGTGCTTTATTCTGGTGACCAGCAATATGAGAAGATGGCTGGCTATTTACCCTAAACATCATCTTAACTTTGCATCTCAAGCTGACCTTTTTTATAAGGAGATGAAAAGGTAGGTAAGGGGTTTGGAATTCAGGGGAAAAGGTTAGTCAGATAAAAATTGCAGTCCAGTGATTTTCCTGCCATCCCAGCGATGGTGAACATTCCCACTCTGGAGCACAGCGGCTCAAATACCATCTTGATCACTTGCAGTCCTCCTGGGGCACAAAGGTTGAATTCCTTGAGGGCCTCCTGAAGTCAGGGTAGCTCCAGCCATGCATTCCACTTCCTGCAACGACAGCCTTCTACATGCATTAACCACTAAGCCTATTAACTATAGGCTAAAGCTAAAAATTTTTAAGTCTTGAGTTCCCCCATCAACTCGGCATTTCCAATTTATATCCATCCCCTACCATCTCAGCTCTCAAGGATCTGTCTTCTTTAGAAGACTAGGGGCAGGGAGGTGTTGTAGTTCAATATTGTAAATGTGAAAACGCTCCACACCTGTAGAGAATTTTTATAAATGTTTATTTGAGCCAAAAAGAAAGAACGATCACAACAGAACTGAGGTACATGCTCCCTTGAATAATAGTTTGCCACTTCTTTTGTGCATTTGAAATTAAAGAGGGACTGTAAAAAAGGTTACATGGAGGTGGGAAAAAGCAATGCAGGGATTAGAGTACGGGATAGTTAAAAAGATTATGTGTTTTCTTCAGGGAGATTATTTCAAAGTGAAACCAGAAAAGTTGGCATTCGTGCTGCCTGTCACTACCAGAGCCAATAAGTATGTTACCGAATAGCAAGTGGGGTCCTGCTGCCCACTGCCACCCTCTAGGCAAATTCCTAAGGCAAAGTTTTTGTGATAAAGGAAAGGAGTCTTTATTCCAAAGCTACACAATTTTGGAATAACAGTTTTCTACATGTATTAGTCGCTAAAACCTATCAATTAGGCTAAACTCTTTAACTCTTTAATTACAGCTTTAATCACTTAACCCTATTAATTAATGCTAAACTCTTTAACACTTGAGTTCTCCTATCATTCCCCTGTTAGTTTTTAATTACCTTATTTCTATAGGATTAGTTTATAGACTAAAACAACATAAGATACAAAAGCTGTGCAACTTTGGAAGAATGGCAGGCTTCTGCCTCAGAGCTTGTCTGCTGTAGAACACTCAAAAAATAAACATACCACCCTCTGTCAGGCCAGCCTGATCCTAGGCTGTGCCAGGGGTCCCTTCCCATCCAAAATACTATCCATCGGGAAACACGGGGAGCTGCAGCATGATCATCTAGGCAGACAGCTCGAGAGCCAGTCTCTGCCCATCTTTTATTTTAAATCTTCTGGCCCGTAATTCCATGTGCTTTGGAGGCATTCAACTTCCCAGCCAATCCCATCCTAGGCTGTTTACCATTTCCTTGGGAAATCTCCTACCGGCCCCTTCCTACTCCTCCCCAGTGATCTGATCAGATCTATCAAGTAGAGACAAGGATTGACTCTATGGGCACTTTGTTCAGATGGCTGGCTACAGATGGAGGGTTATGTACCCTCAAAAACCACCTTAACATCTCATTTAAAGCTGACTTTTTTTATAAGAAGAAGAAAGGGTAAGTAAGGGGTTTAAGAAAAAGGTTAATTGGGTAAGAGTAGCAGCCCAGTGGGGATTTTCCTAGTACTTCTTCATCTGTTGATTAACAATTCTTTATCTGCATTATCATCATGGGCATTCCCTTCCTGGAACACAATGGCTCAGATACCATCTCCAGGTAGGCAGACCCCCTGGGGCACAAAGGTTGAATTGTGACCTCCTGGAGCCATGTGGTCATGCATTCCAGTTCCTGGAATAACAGCCTTCCACATGCATTCCTCACTTATGACTATCAACTAAGGCTAAAATCTCTTAACTCTTAAATACCCTTATCAAAAGGTGTGTTAATCTAGATGGACAGAAACAGTGGACAGAGCTTGCTTAAGGTCAAGGTAAACTTTTTACTATAGAAGTTATATGCCCATGGTGTAACTACTGTGAATAAAAAAGGGACCACATACTAAACCTGACAAGCTCAGGGGGACCTGCATGGTGGTCTTACAAACTCAGAGATCTAAAGCAACCATTTAGGATGGTCTGAAATTAAAACTTTCTAACTAAAATCATTTCATGGCCATTTGTCATGTCCTAGGATAGTATGTTTCCCTAACAAAGTTCAGTCTTCACTTTATCTGAACCTGTCTGTTGTCTTTTTGCATCTAAGATAACATACCTGATAATATGCCTTTGGAATATCAAAGTGATTTCCTTTTCTCAAAGCACAACCGCCACACCAGAGCAGAGGCCACAAATCCCCTCATTGTTATTATCATCATGTTATTTGTTGCCTCTTAACCATCCTGCGCCCGGCTATGTAAAAGAAGTACTCATGTCTTAGACTTCCTGTTTATCCAGTCCCAGGGATCTCCCTGCTTTGCTTTCTCCCGTCCCTCTAATCTGACACCAGTGACTTTCATATAACCCCTTATGCCTCCTCCTTTGATTGTAATGTACAAAATAAGGTGCATAACTGCCGTCCTCTGGAGCATTTTCTCAATCCATTAAGTTTTGCTTCCTGACAATTTTCATCAGTTTGGCTCAAAGAAACTCATAAAAATTCTTACAGGTTTGGGTGTTTCATGTTGACACTACCCACCATGACCTGCTCAGTTAGGAATTTATAATCAGATCTCCCTGTGAGGTTATTTTCCAGAGAATGCTTTTCTTCATCTACAATATCATTCTTTTATCGTAATTCCTAAAGCTTTTCTTGGCTCTTTTCTACTCATCTTACCTGCTCAAAAAACTCCCAGCTCCCCTTACTTCTTAATTGTTTTCCATGGCACTTACCACTTTTTAACAGAGGGGAGAATTTTCTGAGTAGTGTACTGTTTGTCACCTGCCTTCTCTCACGAGAACGTCAAATCAACTGGAGCAGGGAGTTTTGACTGTTTTGTTCTCAGATGTATCCCAAGTGTCTTGAGCAGTAGTCCAAGCTCAGCAGTTGCACAGTAAGTTTTTGTGGAATGTATGAAAAGCCAACATCCCAATTCTAAGATCATCATAAAGGCCCTCTGCTCTCTTGTCTTAACCTGTACAGCTGACCCTTGAACAACATGGGTTTGAAGTGCTCAGGTCCACTTATATGTGGATTTTTTCCAATAAATATACAGTCGGCCTTCCAAGTCCTTCATTTTGCATCCATGGATTCAACCAACTGTGAATCTAAAAACAGTGTATTTAATCCGTGGTTGGGAGGCCACAGGTGTGGAGGGCAGACTTATGCATTGTTCTGTGTCATTTTGAATAAGGGACATTAACCTAAAAATCAAAAGGCCTTTCAAAGTGAGAGGTAATAAGCATTTATTGAGACCAATAAGAATAGCTATTTGGGCCACACTGAAGGCAATGGGTATTAATGAGACAGGGAAGGAGAACAATTACATCAGTGGAAGGAAGGCATTTCTATTGGTGCAAATAACCTAACATAGTGATGTTAATTCTGAATAATGTTTTTAACTTTCAGTCCAGGAGTCATAGTAACTGCTTTCTTGTTACCTTTGCAAATAGTTTCTTTTTTTTCCTTTCAGGAAACAAGGTCGCTTAGGCCTAGTCCAAAGTTCTTTTGCCCTGTCTTTAACGTTCCAAATGTGTGAGGCACAAGATGCCCAAGGCAGCTCTTCTAGCATGGCAGGTCCATTTTAAAGTGACTCTGTTTACGTTGTTGTTTACAGGAACTTGAGCATCTGTGGATCCTGGAACCACTCCCCCTTGGATACCAAGGGATGACTGTAGTTAAGTTGTCAGGGAATCAAGAGTTACACTTGGATTTTTGACTGTACCCCTAACCCACATTGGTCAAGGATCAACTGTATTTACAATTCTATCTCCTTTGTTGGAATAGTCCATGTATTCCCCCATCTATTCCTGGTTCTCACCCCCTCTTTCCTCAGTGCCAGCTCCTGGCTCACCTTTGCCCCTTCTACCCTATATGCAGCCTACCCTCCTTTGAGTCCAGCTCCACCCACACCTTCCCCAGCATCCTTAGGCATGGTAGTTTACTCTGACCATCTCAGCAGTCCTATACCAACTACTTTCTGAATCGTCCACTATATTCTGATCAGCCGTTTTCCTGGATAGTAATTTCACATTTCATGTATCTTTAAAAAAAAATAAAATCAAGTCTCTCTAACTAGATTGTCAGTTCCTGTAGTATCCATAGTTTTGTTACCATAAAGTGGACCCGGTCCCAAGTGGGTCTGCCTAGGGCCTGCTGGTAGTGTGTGGGTTCTTGACGTTGTGTAGGAAAGATTTCACAGCACAAGTCCAAGTCATTTTTAGAGAATGTTTATTAAAGTGGGGGCAGTGAAACAAGGAAAGGTCCAGGAGAGAAGAAGCAACAGGAGAGAGATGAAGTGGGAAAGTGAGACTAAGCGGGGCTGCTTTAGCTAGCTAAGTCAGAGGAAAGGGGGCTTTGGGGACAGGTTTGGGGGTTAATCCAGGACGAGCTGCTGCTGCCCATTGCTCCCTGGCTGTAAGTCTCCTGAGGTCCCTTTGAATTTAGGAGATTTGTGCCTGTGGGGAAAGAAGAAAGGGAGAGGGAAGGGAAAGGCATGGGCGTGCTCCTGGGAGTGAGGGTGTGCACAGGGACCTTCATTTTGAGGGTTTTTAAAGGCTGGGGGTTTAAGGGAGGCCTTGGGGCTCACGGGAAAAGTTCAGAGAGAGAGAGAATATCACCTGCAGATAGAAGAGGTCCGGGCCCCGTTACCTGGCACAGGAGGCCCCTGGTAATCTGGCCTCTGCTGATAATCTGTCACCTGTGTCCCCACTTTTGACACCTTAAATGCTGTAGCCATTTTGCACCATTTTCCTTTTTTCCCCCCTTCTGTTTCTTTCTTAATAACTTCTTTATTTTGGAATAATTTTAGTTTTACAGAGAAGTTGCAAAGATAGAACATCTTACCCCGAATGCTAACACCTTACATAACCATGGTTTCTTTGTCAAAACTAAGAAGTTAACACGGGTATAGTACGACGAACTAAACTGCAGCTTGTATTCAGATTTCACCGGCTTTTCCACTAATGTCCTTTTTTGTTGCAGAATCTAATCAAAGATCCCACTTTGCATTCCTTGTAATTCTCTGAACTCACTGGGCTTTGTTCCTGTCTCTCCACCTTTGACCCTGTTATTCTCTTTGTCTACAGTAACTATCCTGTTCCCAGCAAACTCTTATTCATCCTGCAGCAAACTGTTTTTAAGGTCAGGGTTAAGGTGCGGAACTTGGTAGGAGTGGGATTCCTGGCTGTTAGCAATATGAAGTGGGGAGGGAGGAGTGCCACTCCCCCTTCCGTACTCAGGTTCTCATTGGACTGTCATTTGGTTTTTAGGTACCCTTCTTTATGCAAATCCAAGCAAATACTGACATGTATTATATTACTCACTTCCCCCTCTCCCAGCTATGGTTACTTAAGGGAATGTGTCTACAAGCGACTTTCAAGGCACAGTGCAGGCTGCTGGTGGCAGAGCTAGAACCAGAACTCAGGTTTCCTGACTTCCGGTGTCATTGGCTCCCTCTGTCCTTTCGTGCTTTTCCTGTCCCCACTTTTTTTTCCTGTTCAGCGTGGGTGTGCTTTGGGGCAACATTTGGCCCAGTTTGGTGGGGGGTGGGTTTCCTGTGGTTTCTTACCATCTTGTACATTCAGAGCAATTGCATTGGTCTTGGCTTTGGGGACTTTCCTCAGGCTGCTCCAGGCTAGACTGTCACGGGTGTCCCCAACTATCCTTTCACCCACTTCTGCCACGTAGGCCAGGAAACCCCTGAGAGTGCCAGCCCTGGGCTCCCTGACTCTGTCCATGACCTAGAACTTGGTGTGGACTTCCACCCCCCTACCCCCGTCCTTTCTGCCCTGAGTCTGTACTGCTTGGGGTACTTTCCCTCACCCACCACCCTTTGGGGCCCTTTAGAAGGCTAGTTCTACATGTATTTTTCTCCAAATTTAATTTTTATATAGATCATTCATTTACATGATTGAAAATAAAGGTATGAAAAAGTAGAGAGGGAAAGTGTCCCTCCTGGAAGTTGTTATAGATTAAGAGAGACTCAGGAGACATAACGAGCAAGTGCCGCATGTGAGCCTTATTTGGGTCCTGATTCAAATAGGGAATTATTATGAAAAAATTATTAATTGTATATATTTTTACCAATTATTACCAATTACTAAATTACCAATTATTAAAAAAGTTTTGTAGGCAATTAGGGAAATTTAAATATGGAAATTTAAATATAAATATCTAATACTTAGATATAAATACTAAATACTTATTTAAATATGTAAGTATTAGATAATATTTAGGAAATGTTGCTAATTTCATGGGGTGTGATGCATGCTGAATTTTATATGACTAGAATGATATGATATTTGGGATTTGTTTTACATTTTTCTGCCTCTTCCCAAAAAGTGAGGAGAAAAGTGGAACTGTAAAGGGGAATGAATACACTATACCTATGTAAAGCTACCCATATTAATCTTAATAAATATTAAACCCAGCTTGTTACTCTTACCTGATTTTTCTCTCAAAGCTGAAGTTAACACGTTACAAGTTTCTCTTCTAAATATTCTTCACCAGAAGCGACAGGCTCAGTTCCTGTGTAAACCTAAGAAAGAGTCTGACCTCGGAGTCCTGCTGACTCATGGATGCTGACCACAAAGGTCCATGTGGGGACCGGCAAGGACACTGCCTGCATGTCCACGACTCCTCCCCCTGCTCTCTTTGTTCTGCTTTCCCTCTCTTCCCTCCTCATAAAAACCTCTGCCTGCACTAAGATGTTAAGCTGTAACCGTAACTTAGTATCTCCCAGCTAGTAACCTGGGTTCTGTCAGCCTTGTGCTTCATTCAATTCTTGCTGCAGCTGTGAGGTACGCTGGCATTGGTCACAAACCACAGGTGTTCCAGGAAGGGAGGGATGCTCACTCAAATAGAAAGCTAGCACTGGAACAAAGGGAGTAAACTTGGGAAGAAGCTGTGTGACCCCCCTTTCAGACCCTCCACCCCTTACTCCCAAAAGAATTGGCATGTCTGCCCTCTGCCTAGGAATTTTCCCCCTCCTGAATTCCCACCAACTCCCTATAAGAATCACTGGCTTGGCCAGAGATGTTAGGTGGGTTTTGAGACATGAGTCCCCCATTTTCAGGTGGCCAGCATCGGAATAAACCACTTTGCTTTACATCCGCAGCTATCTCTCGAGCATCGACTTTCGAAGTGACAGGCTACAGAACTAGCTTGGCAAAATGATGGTAATTGTTGATGCTGGGTGATAGGCAAGGGGATCATTGTACTGTTCTCTCTACTTTTGTGCATGTGAACACTTCTATAACAGCAATAACAACAACAATAAAAAATCTCCACCCAACCTGTCCCCAGTCAGTCTAGTTCTCCAATAACCAACATTATACCCTTCTTTATGCAAATGATGTATATTATCCCTCACTTCTCCCTCCCCTCCTTTTTTAGCACTTTGCTGTTGATGTACTTGCTCTTCCCCCTTGTTATATGTGGTAGGCAGAATAATTCCCCCTCCTTCTCCAAATGTCCACGTGCTAATCCCTGGAACTTGGGAATTTGTTACTTTATGTGGCAAAAGGGACTTTGCAGATGTGATTAAGGTTAAGGATTTAAGATGGGGAGATTATCCTGAATTATCCAGGTGGACCCAGTCTCATCATGTGGATCCTTAAAATTGGAGAATCTTACCTGGCTGTGGCCAGAGAGAGGTGCAACAAAAGTTCAAGGAGACAACACAATGCTGGTTTTGAAGCTGAAGGAAGGGGCCACAAACCAAGGAATGAAGACAGCTTCTAGGAGCTGAAAAAAGCAAGGAAACACATTTCCCTCAGAGTCCCCAGAAGGGAAGACTGCCTTGCTGACACATTGATTTTAGCCCAGTGAGGCTCAGGTGTCAGACCTCTGACCTACAGAAATGTATATAATACATATGTGTGTTCAAGCTTGTGGTAATTTGCTACAGCAGCAGTGGAGGTTGACCATGTAATATTTTGGAGATATTTCTGTACCAGGGCAGAGATTGCAGAAGCATTAGTTCCTCAGTTGTACATGGGGTCTAGTGCTGGCAGATTTGGGCTTGAGACCTGGCTTTGCCACACAGTAGCTGTGCAATTTTGGGTGAGTTACATTACCTCTCTGAGCCTGTCCCCTTGTCTGTAAAAAAGTCAATTAAGAGCACCTGTCTCATAGTGTTACTGTGTGGATTAAACCATATAATGCATACAAAACACTAAGCATACTTCCTGGCACACAGTGAATGCAAAAAAAAAAAAAAAAAAGACAGCTGTTAATAACAGCGTTAACATTATTATTATCATAACAAGGAGCTTTCCCTCGGTTCTCCAGGTCTCATCAGCTTTCCTGAACTCTTGTTTCTGCAGCAAACAACCCTCCCGCTTTATCTTTTGAGCTCGTTTCCTTTTGCGTGTGAGCCCCACATCCCTGGACAGGGGTCAGCAGAGTGAGGGTGGGGGTTTTATTCAGACATCTCTGGGCTGGGTGTTTAGGATTGCGTACTGCCTGAGGGGTCGATCCATTCACAGGCAGCCTCCAAGGGACTGCTCTCTCACTTTCTCCAAAGTTGGGGTTCTCTCCTTGCTGTGCTAAGGGCACGTCAAGGGTATAGCTGTTACAATTTTTCTGCTTTTTAGACAAGTGAGGGGTGGCAGGAGTGCAGACTTGAGGGACAGAGATGAGGGGTCCAGTCCCAGCTCTCTACTTACTTGGCTGGGTGGCCCAGAGATTATGTAAGTCTTTTTTGAATACTGCTTTCAAAAATCTGTGAAAAAGGAATGAAAACACCTGCCTTTCAGGATCCTTGTGGGACCCTGTGCAAAGGATCCCCGCATGGTGAACACTCAGTACATCCTGCTTCCCTTCCCTCCTGCTCCGGCCACACCTCCTGCAGTCCTAACTGCTTCTTGGAGAGCAGGTTTGGAGGATGCCCCACCCCCTCTCAGCTACTCTAGGAGTGCAGGACAGCCTTAATCTTTAGTCTTTCCTCGTCCAACTTCAGGCCTTCTCTCCGCTTTGGCTTGTTAGCCACGGCACTCTCTCTCCTCTTTGGGGGAAGTACTATCCTCTCTCACTGAAAACCAAGAAACAGTCAACCCCTCTCTACTTCTCTGGCCTCACTGTGCCTGGTGGTGGGCTGGGACTCTCCTCTCCCCACCACACAAACCCACAGTTGCTAATGCTTTTGTTACGCCTAGAAACACCACCTTATTTTTAGCCCTGGCTCTATCCGTCACACTGCACGCCTCTTAGCATGAACTTGTCCAGATCTGCAAGTTGTTTTCCCAAATCCTTCGAGCCACAGAAATGTGATCACAATGTTTACATGATCTGCCCGCATCCCCCCCATTTGTCACCCTTGTCACCCCCTTTGCTGGTATACACATTTTTACCACAAACACTCTCCAAAGGGTCCCACCATGATCCCGAAAGGTAGGTGTTTTCATTCCTTTTTTACAAGCAGGTACTTGCTCTTCCCATCTCCTGTACCCACCCCCTGTCCTTCCCTCCAGCAGAGAGGAACAGTTCCAGGAAAACCAAAAGCTAGGGGGGGACAGGGAAGATGGTGGGAAGGAGACATTACTGGCTTCTTGGCCTGCAAGGCCAGCTGGGGATGGTATGTTTATGCAACTCCCTGTGAGCCCACAAAACACACACACACCCCCCCACACACTCTCCTGCCTTCCATGACATGGGGTTGGCTGTGGCTAGATCAGCCTGTTATCCAAGGCCAAAGTGGTTAACCAAGAGATTACTACACTTTGCCTCTCAATTTAAATTTAGGATGAACAAACAAACCCTTTTGGAACAAAGGGTCTTAAGCCAACACTGACACAGAAACCCAGGCCTCTCTAAGCTGTGTTTCCCCATGCCTGGCAGGGTAAGTACATTCAGTCTCTTTTGAGGCCTGGTGGGTTCCCAGCAACTTTAGCAAGAATTACACGGTCAGTATAGTTCCTTCTGGGGGACTGTTCCACTTCTACGCAGAGGTGAGAAGTTCCCTGGGGGCATGGGACATTTTGTTCTCATTCCTGTATCCCTAGTCCTCAGGATAAAGCTTAGATTCCCCAGGGCCTACTGTAAATAGGCAGTTAGACAGACAGGACTGGAGTGGAGTGGAGCTGAGCGAAGACTTGAGTCCTGGGGTGGGGAAGGCCTGGCTGCCTAGCAACAGGCAAAACAGGGACAACAAGGACCTTGCCCCCAGGGTGGCATTTCTTCTAGCATGAGGTTTAGACCCCTGAATTTTCCTCCCTAAAGATGACACCTAGGTCTCGGTTGTGTTTCAGCTCCAGGCCTAGAAGAGCAGCAAAGCGAGACAAGGGAGGCCATGGCTGACATCAGGACCAGCTGTATTCACTGATGACCCCTGCCCTGGAGCCAGCCAATCAATGGAGACCGTGATCCTGAAAGGACACACCCAAAAAGGTGATGAATATTCTGCTGAGATCCTCCTCTGAGACATCCCCTAAGATTCCCACCTGCAAGAGAGAAATACAACCCTCAAAACAAAGGACACAGCATGCAATTCCCTCTGGGGGGCATGCCTGTGCCGTTCCCTTCCCCGTGTTCCTTCCCTACTGGTGTGCATCTCAGTCTCTAAGGGACCCCACAAGACTTGCAACCAGGGGATCAGCAGGCAGCAGCAGCTTGTCCTGGGTTAACCCCCTGAACCTGTCTCCAAGGCCCCCTTTCCTCTGACTTCCCAGTGACCTCTCTAATGGCCTCTTCTATGCTTAGCCTTTTCTCTCAGTCCTGAGTGTGTTTTTGCTGCAATAAATTCCTACTTGCTTTACCGCATTTTGTCTCTTGACTGAAATCTTTCCTCAAGAAGACAAGATACAGTCACCAAGATATGAAAGCAACCCAATTGTCCATCAGTAGATGAGTGGATAAAAGACCTGTGGGACATTTACACAATGGAATACTACTTGGCCATGAAAAAGAAGGGGATTTACCCTTTGCGACAGCCTGGACGGACCTGGAGGACACAATGCTAAGTGAAATAAGCCAGCCTGAGAAAGACAAATACCCAAATACCCCATAATTTCACTCATGTGTGGAATCTGATGAACAAACTGAACTAACACGCAAAATAGAGACAGACTCATAGATTGAGAGCGGGATGACAGCTATGGAGGGGGGAGGTTAGTGGGTAGAGGGATTGAGTGAAAACAGAAAAGGACTCATGGACATAGACAACAGTGTGGTGACTGTTGGGGGAGGAGGATATAAAGGGGCTAAGGAAAAAAACATAGCTGAAAAAATAAAAAAAAAGAAAACAAGAACTGAGGTCTCCTTGTCTAGCAGGTAACACTACCATATAAGGTACCCCGTGTCTCCTCCCCCAACACACATACCTCGGCTCTTGGATGTTTCTTGAAATCAACAGGCACACTCTCTGTCTGGCCTGGGCACCTGCTGTTCTCAGCCTTGGTCCCTCTCCGCAGGATCCTTCCTTTGGGATCTCTGATCCAATGAAAACACCTACTTTCACTGAGGGTTTCTTGACTTTACATATGACACGGCCCCGCCCAGCCAACGTGTCCCCTGCCCCTTCCCCTGCTTTGCCCCCTCCATCGCCCTTATCACCACCTGACATAGTTACATTGATTTTTTTTGGTCTTTGTCTCCTCCCATTTGAACATACATTTCATGGGGGGCGATGGCTGCTCCTTTGGCTTGCTATTGCACCTCCAGAGCCTATAGCCCGGGCCCACAGTGGGCGTTGATTTTTATTTGTTGAAAGGGAAGTGGGCACTCATCTGTGCGGACGGATGCGTGACTTGCAGTTGGAGCCTCTCGGCCACGACAGCAGGACCCTGGATAAGGACATCGTCAAGGGAGAATGGGGCCTACTTGGCCTCCTCGGAGGGCTGAGTGGGTGCCTGCTAGTCAGGCAGGGCACAAAGAGTGGGGACAGCTGGTGTGCAGGGGCTCCCCAGGAGGCCATGCTAGGCCTGGCTAGAGGTGAAGGGTCCCCGGGTCAGCAGCCAGACATTCCCGCCCTTCCTTCCCTGTCCAGTGAGTCAGATAGGCTGGGGAAATGTGCCAGGGAAGTGTTCCTGCCAGGAGTACAGCAGGGTTAGGGGTCAACAAAACAAAGACTTGCTCATTCACACCTCCCACTCTGCCCACCGGGGCTGCCTTTTCTGTATCTCCCATCTCTGTTTTGGCCAGTGCATATCTGTTACAGGCTTTATTGTGTCCCCCTAAATTCACATATTGAAGTCCTAATCCCCCAATACCTCAGAATGTGCCTGTAATTGAAAACCAGATCACTGCAGACATTATTAAAGTGAAAATAAGGCCATGCTGGACTAGAGTGGGCCCCTAATCTAATATTATGATGTCCTTATAAAAAGACTGCCATGCAAACATGGGTAAATTCTGAAGACATTTGCCAAGTGTAATAAGCCAGACACAAAAGAACAAATATTGCATGATTCCACTTATGAAGTCCTGAGAACTGACAAATTCATAGAGACAGAAGGCAGAATAGTGGCTGCCAGGGGCTGGGAGGGGAGGGGAACCTGGTCATTGTTGAATGGGTACAGAGGTTTAGTTTGGGATGATCAAAAAGTTCTGGGGCTGGATAGTGGTGATGGTTGCGAAACACTGTGAATGTGCTTAATGCCATTGAACTCTACACCTAAAAATGATTGAAATGGTACATTTTTTTGTTATGTATATTTTAACACACGCGCGCGAATGCCATGTGAACAGAAGTAGACAGGTACAAGGGGAAGACGCTGCAAAGACGCAGAGAGAATGCAACCTACAAGCCAGGTAGCACCAATGATTGCCAGCAAACCAGTGTAGGCTAGGGAGAGGCATGAGACCCAGAGTCCTCAGGAGGACCCAACCCTGCTGGTTGCTTCTGACCTCCAGAGCTGGGAGACAATTAAGTTCCTGTTATTTAAGTCTCATCCCCGCCCGCTCCCCGCCCCACCCCCAAGTCTGTTGCACTTTGCTATGGCAGCCCCGTTAAATGAATACAGCAGTCCCCCTTTATCCATGGGGATATGTTCCAAGACCCCCAGTGGACGCCTGAAACCATAGATAGTACTGAACCTTATATATACTCTGTATTTTTCCTATATATACCTATGATAAAGGCACAGTAAGAGGGTAACGACAATAATAATAAAATAAAACAATTATAACAATGCACTGTAATGAAAGTTATGTGAGTGTGGTCTCTCCTCCCTCTTTCCGGTTACCTTTGTGTACCGTACTCACCCTTCTCGGGATGATGTGGGATGACACAGCGCCTGCGCGCTGAGGTGAAGCGAGGTGAATGGCATGGGCACCGAGCTGCAGCATTAGGCTACTTGGACCTTCTAAGGAGACGTCAAGAGCAGCATCGTCTGCTTTGGGTGATCCTGGATCATCGAGTGTGACAATGTCTATAGTTAGATATCAGGGGCAGATGGTGTCGATGGCTGGGGAAATTGAATATTTTTGGATTGTGATTGACTGCGGGTAACCGGAAGGAGAGAAGGCAGTGGATATGGGGGGTGGTGGTGGGGAGGGGGCATGACCGTACAGTACCTCTCCCGGGTCACTGATGCTTCCTCTCCAGGTACCTCAATTTCTGGAATTCAGGTTAGAAGAGGAGCTGATTTGTGACGGCTCCGCTGCTTTGGGCCTTCTTTCGTTCCGTTTGATCTCTCGGTTTCTCCTTCTCTCGCCTGCCTCCTTTCCCTTCTCTAGTTTTATCACGCTACTATTACATGTTCAGTATCCGTCTCCCCTACCAGGCCATAGGTTCAGGAAGCTAGGGACCTTCTGTGCTCATTCCCTGCTGTGTCCCCCTCTCTTGGCCTCCTGGAGGCACTCAGTGAATGAACACCTGAAGGAAAGAGGAAGGAGTGAGTCTTGGCCCCGTGGGCCTGGTCAGAGGTACTTCGACAAGGTGTCTGTGTTTATAATAAGCAGGGGCAGCAGAGTCCCCCTTGTGACCACCCAGCTGGCTGGGGCCTCTCCTGGGTGGGGTGGGTGCTTTGCTGAAAACCCCCGTGGAAGTTGCTCAAGCATCACCAATGCTCTGGGGGCTCGGCAGGGGTCTGGTGGCTAAAGCTCTGTCCTTTGGTCCACTCAGCTCAAACCCAGCCTTTGTCCAGTCATAGGCCAAGAAGAAAGGCTCCCCATATTATGTAAGGCAGACCCAGGAACTGGATTGGGAGAGAAAAGTACAGGGTAGATATTGGGGTACACATTTCTCTTTCTCTTCATCTTCTCCCTACTCTGCTTCTGTGTTGAGGGAATGAAAAATTAGGGGAGATTAGAAAAATAAAAGACTCCTCTTCCCCTTTTATTCATAGATTCAATTAATATTTATGTCCTGACCATGTGCCTGATACTGTGGGTAGGCCAAGGATGGAGAGGTGAATAGATCTAATCACCAACCTCAAGGAGCTCACAGTCTCGACAGGGAGACAGACAAGTAAACCAACCCAGAACAAGCCCACGGCTGTTCTGATGGGGCCTATGTAGGTGGCAGTAGGAACAGAGAAGACGCTCTGGGTGCGGGACTTGGTGGACACTCCATGAAGGAGGTGCCATGAGAGAAGGGCCTTGAGGGGTGAATAGGAGTTTGACGTATGAAGAAGGAGAGGGGGTGGGGGTTAGGGAAAGTAATCATAGGGATTGCTTTCAGGGAATAGCACCTGGCAAGGTGGGAGGCTGTGAAAGGGCTACACCTGTCTGGGGTAATGGGCTCGGGTGTGGGGGCAGTGAGAGGCAACTAATGGGACCTGAGGTCCTAGGGAGGGAGTGTGGCTAGAGTGCCTGGAATGCCAGGCTTGGGAAGTGGGCTTGCTCCTGAGAGCGAGAGGGGTAAGTGTAGACTTCACGTGCGGGTGCTGGTTATTTTCTGTTCGCACCCCTCCCTGTCAGCCCATCAATTCTCTACCCTCCTCTGACCTCCATACACTGCTTCGCCCAGGTTCTCTTGTTGGAGGGCATTTAACTCCCTCCCACCCCCTGACATTCTAGGCAGTGGTCCCTTTGAGGCTACAGCTTCTGCCAGACACCCTTTCCTGTGGCTTTAGCTCTCCTTGGCTCTGGTGACAAATCTTCCTCTCTTTGCCCCTCAGGACTAGGGAGGTAAAGGCTTCCTGTCCTGCTAGTCCCTGGCTGCTTCTCCACCTCTTGTGGGTTCACTTAGTCCCGCATTAAACTCTCTCTAGAAAGCCACTTGGGGTGCGCCCTCTGTTTCTCTCTGGAGGTCTGCCCAGTGCAGTAGTGGTGTGGCTTAGTCAGCATTTGGTGGTGAGTGCGTGGACTGGAGTGAGGAGAGGCTGAGGCAGGGATGCGGGTTGAGACACTGTTAAAAGTCTGGGTGAGGGTGGATGGGCGGTATCATAGAAGTGGCAACTGGGGTGGAGAGGAGGGGCCAGAGCCAAGAGGCATTGCTGAGTTAGAACCGTCAAGGTTTGGTGACACTGGGTAGTTGGGGGAAATGAGAAGGAAAAGAGGGGCCCCAGTAAGTACCCTGCTTAGAAGACAGAAAGTATCAGTCAACAATTGCTGCATAACAAACCATAAAATCTGATATTTCAGGACTGGGAAATTTTTACTTAACCTCTCTTACGTTGAAAACACTTATGTAGCCTCTGGGGGTTGTGGTTTTGATTCTAACAGAGTGAAATTGTTACCCAAATGACAGAAGGTTCAGAGAATCAGAGACAAAGATGCAGACAAGGCAGGTCACAGTGTTTAATTCATGTTTACACATGCGCATAGTCAAACCATTTAGCATGCATTCACCCTTCGGGTAAAACAGGACCTCAAATTTCCTTTAAGAAACCTCCTTTCCCCACCCTCTGCCCTTGTCGGATGGGATTGAGCAGGCTGTATCTCAGCCCTATTGGCCAAAGCCACGGTCTGTCTTCTAAATCAGAGCCAATGAGGCTTCAGCTGAGGTTCCTAGGTGAGAGACAGGGGCTCCTCCCCGACGGACTTGGATCACGAATCACAGTCTCTGTTTTGTCATCACATGTGGCCCCAGAAGACATCCGCTCAGGATGGAGGTCAGAGCTGAATTGAGACACGGAGAGAAACCACGTCCTTGTGGTAGTGGAAACCCCAGTCAGTCTGCACCGGAAGCCAGGCCAGCCCCACCGCTAGACTTTTCATTTACGTGAGCTCATGTTTGGTTTCTGGGCTTTTTTGTTTTGTTTTGTTGTTTATTACTTGCAACTGAAAGGGATGTCCTAAATGAAACAATAGTCATCACCAAATTTTGTCTTATATTCTGTTTTTTTTAGAGATAGTGCCCCAGGTGCGAAGTGTAATGGGACCAGGTCCCGAGATTCTCCGCTTAGGGCAGTTTCTCCCATCTCAAGGCTGTGTTTGTAAAACAAGGCCAGTTAACACCTGCTTATCATTGTGAAGGAAACAGGAAAAGAAAGATGCACAGCAAAGTGCACTTCAAATTTTAGTTATTGTTATTGCATCATATGCTCCTTGAAGGGAGGGACAGTGGTGTTTTTGTTTCATTTTGTTTTGCTTTGTTTTATATGTATCACAGATACTGCTCAAGTGCCGCACACAAAGCAGGTGCTCCATAAAACAGGTACACCTTTAGCCTGAATCATATGGAATGCTCTTTGTGCTTATGTGTGCTGTGCTATAGAACTGAGGAAAATGGAGCCGCAGGAGTGAAGTATTAGGCCACTGGCCAGGAGCGCACTCAGGAATCCTGTACCCTGGGTCAGCTGAAACCAACAGTGAGACTCTGCCTCTCTGAGATGACGAGACACTGGAGGAGGAGTCCGGTCCCAGGGCGAGCTTTGTCACCAGCCTCCTGGGTGACTTTGTGTCTCAGTTACCTCATCATGCAAAGAGGGTCGATCCTCTCCTGTAAGTATCCGTGGCTTCTATGCACTAGTACTTTGAAGAGTGTACTTGCTGCATCACATGCAGAGATTAAGAGCCGCAAGGCTACCTTCCTTGCAAGTCCTTCTTGGAAGGTGCTGGGTGAGTAACGGAACTGTGGTGTTTCGCAGCTCACCACCACTTTCATCCACGTGATTCTCCCTGGCTGTGAGATATTTTAGACAGGCACCATTTCTCTCAGTGACTGAGGAAGAAGCTGAGGCATTGAGATATTGACTTGCTCAAGGCCATCCAGCTGTTGGGGGACTGTGACAGAACTCACACCCAAGTTTTATGACTTCCAGTTCAGGCCCGGCACAGGGCTCTGCTCCATCTGTCAGGAAGGCAAGTGTACCTGAGGAACTTGCTCCCAGATGGTGCTCCATAAATGCTGAGGGGCGGGCTCAGTGGAAACCAGGTCGCCAAGGCCATCACTGTCCTGGCCACACTGAGATGGTCTTACTGTGGCCTGGCTGGTGGGGGCGCTGTAGGCCCAAGTTACCCAGTGGTTAGTTGGCGGGTGGTGCATCCAGCATTCCTGGTGGAGGTGGGGATGATTCAGCAGGATTAGGGACTAACTCTTCTGGGCAGCGAGGGGAGACGGCAGACGTTGTCTGTTTTGCTGGGCGGTGAATAGTTCTTCCGGCCATTGTGCTTACCAGTGCCCCGGTCATGAACATGAACGTAGAGGCCAGGATGTCTTTGTAGTAGTCACAGCAACACCCTGTACTTCCGCCGGGCATTCCAAGGAGGCTCCTGAGTGAGGTCTCCAGACATCTTCTTCCTCCTCTTCTGGACTGCATCCTCTTCAGGAAGAGGTGGCCATATTTGCTGTATGATTTGAGGGGAGTGAGAAGGCCTCTGACCACACAGCTCTCCCTATGGTGAGCAGACCCCCTTCCAGATGTTATCTCTAGACCACACAAAATATGAATATCACAGCGAGTGTTTTCTGACTTGGGCAGTGTTGAAGAGCTTCACGTACTAATCTTGTCAACAGTTCCATGAAAGAGATGCCAGTTGTTCTCACCCACATCCCATTAATATGAAGGAAACTGAAGCCTAGGGGGTCCAGAAAGACCCCCAAAGATACACCAGCAGTAAGCGGCAGACCCAGGTGTCAGACCTCATGTATCCGATGCAGAGCCTATGTTCTTAACCCCTCCATCACACTGCCCTCTGTGCGCGCCTGGTCCTGTGTGCTTTGGAGGTGGGTAAGGATGAAACGGAGCCATTTGTCATTTTTTAATAATCAGCATTTTATTTTAGAACAACTTTAGATTTGCAGAATTGTTTTGCAGAGATAGTGCAGAGGATTTCTGAATATACCCTGCCCTGTTTCCCCTTTTATTGACACCTTATGTTAATATGGTTCATATGACACCATTAATGAACCAATATCAATGTAGTATTATTAATTAAAGCTCATAGTTTATTCAGAGTTCTTTCTTTTCTTTTTCTTTTTAACCGAATGTCTCTTTTCTGTTCCAGGATCCCCTCCCTGATACCACATTATATTTAATTTCTCCTTAGGTTCCTTGACAACATTGAGGAGTACTGGTCAGTGATTTTGCGGTAATTGGGATTGTCTGATTTTTTTTTTTTGTGTGCGTGGTTAGGCTGTAGTGATAGGCTTTGGAGAAGAAGAACACAGAGGTAAAGTGCCATTATCATTACATATCAAAGGTAACAGAGTCACCATGACCTGTGACTGTTGATGTTGATATCGTGGTCACCTGGCTCAGGTAGCGTTTGTCCACTATAAAGCTACTCTCCCTTTCTTTTCTTTTGATTTTTAAGTTCTCACCTGAGGATGTGTTTATTGATTTTTTTTATTTGAGGGAGGGTGGGGAGGGGGAGAGAGAGAGAGATCAATTGATTGCCTCCTCTACGCGCCCCAACCAGGGATCGCAGCTTGCAACCTGGGTATGTGTCGTGACCAGGGATCAAACCACAGCCTGTTGGTGTACAGGGCAGTACTCCAACCGAGTCACCGGGCCAGGGCCCCCTTTCTGATTCTGGACTTAAAAGTTATTTTTTGAGCACTAGGAAGAGAAGAAACTGGTGAGTCTCCTGGGAGCAGAGAGAGTGGGGAGAGGGCAGAGTAGGGTGATGGTGTGGCCCAGCAGTAGGAAAACCCTCTAGGTGCTCCCTGGAGAGCCAGGCAAGGGAAGCTTTGCCACTTAGCTTGGGTCTTATTTTCATGGGTTTCATCTCTCAATAAACTGACACTGTACTCAGACACAGAGACACACCAACAGAACTGAAAGAAGCCGTGTGCTATTCAACTTGAAACTCTCATCCATCTCACTGCTGGGCCACTTTGCCTGAGTGTTCAGGAGAAATGAATATTTGTTATAAATCCTGAAATTATTTTGTAGATTAGCATCATTAGGTTACATTATACTTTGGGGCGAGCGTGTTAATTTTGTAATGTAAGTATTTAACAGAGATCACAAGTTCTGTAACCCTGTTTAGGCACTTCATTTTATATCATTTGTACTGGTAATCCAAAAAGAAGGAAGTTGCCTGGGCCCTCTCACAGGACCCCTGAGTGGTCCTGCCTCCTTCAAGCACCAGGATGCTGGTGAGAGATGAACGGGGTGTCTGAAACTCGGAAGACAAGTGGGGGGCTCGGAAGGCCGGCTGGCCCAGAGCGGAGCTGAACTCTGTGGCCAGGTCATGTTCTTAGATTTGTCTGTTCGAGAATGTGAGCAAAACAGGTGGGACTGAAGTGGGATCGGCGACCTAGGAGGCTCTGGTCCCAGTGCTGGGAGTTACCTGGCAAAATGAAGGAATGCTTTGGTTTGAAGTGGCCTGTGTGATTTTCAGCGGCTGCCAATGCCTGTCACTGTGGCTGACATTAAACAGGTAAAGATAAATATCTTTTGGTATCCAGAGGTTTAGGGGTTACCTGTTAAATGAAAATACCACTGGGATATAAAATAATTAATACAACGGGGACGGGTCCATCAACTTTTTGAAAAGAGTGAAGTCCTGTGAAAGAGGGAGTCAAGACAGAAGTGTGCAGAAGGGCAGAGAGCAGGGCAGGGGCTGTGGAAACGAGGCGCCACGGGCCTTCACGGGTCCATCGAAAGCTGTCCTGGTGACATCCTGTTCCTAGCTGGGTGACCTCAGATGAGTCACCCCCCTCATGATTCAACTTCTCCACTTTTCTGTAACATGGGGCCAGTCAGTCAGGTGGTCAGGATGAGACCTTTTTCTTGTCCTCCCACCACATACTTTGTGCCTCTACTGCCACGGCCACAGCTGCCATCAGCTGACACACAGTCACATGCAGAAGCCCGGGAAGCTCTGTGTTGAGGGCTTGGCATGGGTTACACCTGATACAGTTCTCACAGCTCTGGGACATAGGTCTTGTTGGTGCCGCCACCTCGCAGATGGGGAAATTGAGCCCAATGGGGGTTAAATAACACACTGATGTCACTGGCTGGGGGTGGGCGAGTGCAGGCCCTTCACGTCTAGGTCAGTCTGGGGCAGGGGCTGGCAGACTTCTCCTACATGTGGGTGATGCATGGCCTCCTGTCCTCTTCCTCCTTTCTCTTTCTTCAACCCTTTAAAAATGTAAAACCATTCTTAGCTAGGGAACTATATACAAACAGGCTGCTGGCTGCATTTGGCCTGCAGACCATGGCTCACTGACTCCTGATAACTTGTAAACAGAAAGGCTGAATGCTGCGAGATGGCACATTTTCCCAGATTTCAGAGGGATGTAAAACCCATGCAGACTCCTGGGTCTGGAAGGGTGGCAGGGTTTCCTGCCTGGTCTAGGCACATGCGGGCTTTACTAAAGACCTAGTAGAATGTGGGCACCAGGGCCTCTCTCAATGCCTGTCCTGATGGGCATCAGTTGTGCTTTATACCTGCCCTTCTGTCTGCCCCACTGGCTCTGCAAGGAGCTCTGTGGGTGCTCAGCGGGCTGGGCCTCGCTACCTCCTTACTGTGCTGTTTTGCTCTCCTTTCCCCTGGGATTTTTGTTCTCAGTTGGGTAAGGCCGGTTGAGAGGATGCACAATCAGCTACTTGTCCCCAAGCCTTTTGGCCAGGCTGCCCAGGCTCGTATGGGGTAAAAGGTGCTGAAGCAGGGGGAGCAGAAAAGGATGGGAAGGCTGTCCCCAGAAGGGAGGAGGGTCATGGCTTCAGGAGGAAGCTGGGAAACTTCTTTGTTGCTAAGGTGCCGCAGAGCTGAAGAGGCTTGGGAAAGGAAGCTCTTGTGTAAACACAGGGCATTCTGTTGGTGTGCGTGGGGCCTGCTTTGTGTGTGTATCGCGCTCCGCCAGTGCCTATGCACCTGTGCAGAGGCTGCGGGGGAGAGCAGGGGGCCTGGGTCCTAGGCAGCATAGGAAATAATTAAGCCAGGCTGCACCTGGGTTCAAGTCCTGACACCACCATAGCCCAGCTGTGACCTGGATCCATTTCGTCAAGCTCTCAGACATCCACTTTCCTCGTCTAGAAAATGGGAATGGCAAGACCTATCTCAGCAGGTGTCGTACAGCTTACAAAGTAACACTGTTTATCAAGTGCTTCCTAAGCAGTAGGCACTTTTCTAAGGGTTTCTATCTATACACAGTTGATCCTCACCGTTTGTGGATTCATGTTTTCGAATGTGCCTACTTGCTAAAATGTATTTATTATCCCAACATCAATATTCATGGTCATTTGTGAATGTGTACAGAGCGTTGGAAAATATAGTTGCCTGTCCTGTGTGATCACAGTGGAGGTCAAACGGGGCGATGCTCTGCCTTCTTGCTTCAGTGCTCATACCGTTCTTCCTGTGGTTTATTTGGTGTCACATTTTTCATGTGTCGGCCTTTTGTTGCTGATTTCAGTGTTCAAAATGGCCCCCAGGTGCTCAGGAATACTGCAGTGCTGCCCAGTATCCCTAAGCACAAGAAAGCTGTGATGTACCATAGGGAGAAAATACGTGTGTCAGGTAAGTTTCATTCAGGCATGACTTATAGTGCTGTTGGCTGTGAGTTCAATGTTGACGAATCAACAATATATATTTAATAAAGTGCCTTTAAACAAGGTTAGGTATTGATTGGTTGATGAAGATGTGACCATTTGCAAGAATAGCATCTTTCCCCTAGGAGCAATGAATGGTATAGTATTCTCTAAGTCAGTGTTCACAGCGACTTTTTAGAACATCACTACTGTGAAAAACTGTATTGGCTCATTTCATCATGACAAGGACCCTACTACTAGGTAGAGCTCCCATTATCATCTATATTTTACTGATGAGGACACAGAGGCACAGAGAGTTTGCCTAATTTGTCCAGGGCCATTCAGCGCTGGGTGGCAGAGCTGGGATCAAAGCCGGGCGGTTGCTTATGAATTAGAAAAGCAACGTGCAGAGAGCCTTAGGCAGTGCCTTGCACATGGTGTGCGTTGTCAAGGCTCTGCCATGCAATTTTATGGGTGAACGTGTTTCATATATTGAAAAATTCTGTGTGTAAAATGAAAGGATTTGAGCTGGGCTCTATCCCTAGAGGCTCACACAGGAAGCAGAAATTTGACACGTGGGTCAGACCAAACTGCTTTGGATACCCATGTGGCGGGACTGTTACTTGTCCCCCACATCCTCCTTCTCTTCTTCCACAGTTATGGGATTTTAGTTGGGGACATGATCTCCCAGAACAAAGCCTCTATTTCTTGGGCTTCTTTACAGCCACCGTGGCCATTCTGCTAAGTTCTGGCCACTGGAAGAGTGAGTGCAATTTCTGGGCATGTCCTTAAAGGGTAAGGCTCGTCCCCCTATATGCCACCTCCCCCTTCCTTCCTCCTCCTGGCCAGAGCACGGATGTGGTGATAAGCTGTCTGAGGCCTTGTGATAGGACCAGGCCCCAGGGATGTCAGAGCAAAAATAACTGGTGCCTGGTTTCTAACAGTTGGAGCTGCTGTAGCAACCTGGACTACTTATGTCCATGGTAGTGCCTGAGGAAGAAATGCCCTCCATCTCATTTACATCATGATTATTTGGGTTACCTGTTATAGCCATCAAATCTATAGCCTAACCATGTGACGGGGAACCCAGTGATGAAGGAAAAGTGGTAAACCAGTTCTCAAAAGGCTAGTTGCTAATGCATTGCTTTTGTTTACGAATGGGAGTTGGGGCTGGGAAGATGGGAGGGCAG